>JAUTDX010007512.1:0-31854 GCA_030844895.1 Ambrosia x helenae
TTTAGAGTGTTCATAGGGATCGACTAGGGGTCGGGTAAACAAGATGGGCCGAGAGTTATGAAGCAATAGGGATTAGGGAACTTACCAGAGGTGCATGACTTTAGAAGGCCTTGTGATAGCTTCCTAACCTTCTTCAAGATCTTGCAATGCTTTGGCTAGGAGGGTATGGGGTCCAAAAGTTTGTGAGAGATTTGTAGAGTGTTGGTGTTGCAATGGTGAGTGCTTCTTAACCTTCTTTTATAGTGGATTGGGTAGGAAATGGACAAGAACAAAGATGTCAATCAAATCTCCTAGTTATGGGTCGATCAAGGCTTAGGTGTTCAAATGAGTGTTAATGTTGACAACATAAGTATTCCTTGTCCCTTTCCTAGCTTCGGTCGATAGTTAGTAGTCACAAAGGGGTATACCTTCTTCCTTGGGAATGGAGCATCATTCTTGTCCTACATCCACTTCCATGCAAGTAAGTGTCATGCCTTCCACCCTTGTTCTTAGCCGAGAGGTTGTAAGAGGCTTCAAGAGGTAAAGGTTGACTAGTAACTTAGTAAGGTGGATATGGAAGGCTTGTCTTATTGCTAATTTGGTGAAAATTGCCAACTATCATGAGCTTCCCTCATGCTTCCAATCGGCCGAGCATAGGACAAGAGGGTGGTAACAAAAATATCTAGATGATGGTGATGTTTGGAAGCTTCTATCTCAAGTCCCTATCACTCTTTGGTGGCCGCTAGTTGTCAAGAGACAAGGAGAGAAAGGGTGGTTGTTTTGGGTGTTATAAATTCTAATGTTCCTTCCATTTGTGTGCAAGTTTTGACTCCTTGTGTGAAAGTGACTTGTGGTGTTAGGGTTTGTGCATGCTTTGGCCGAAGAGGGTGTAACCAAGATCATCATGCTCATGTCTATTTCTAGGGTCTAGGATATAGTGTAAGGTATTATGTGAAATGATGATCTCATGGTTGCTTTTGTTGGGTTTCGGCCATAGGTATAGACAAAAGAAAGGTAGTTTTTGATAAGATACTAAATCTTTGGGTGCACATTTATACGTGCGTGTATGTGTATATGTATAGATTGTAAGTTTAACATGAGTGATTGTGCGCATATGCAATGGTAACCGTGATACATGCATATACATGTATATTTTTGATTGTGGTTGTTGTTGTCTAGACGGCTTGTGAGTTAACATAGATCGTGCTAAGTTAAGACATAGGAATGTCTTTTGGGAGCTAGATGACGACATCAACATGTATTAGTTTCCATAGGTATCGGATTTGTGAATCATATGTTTATTAGATGATAAACCATGGTGGTTCTTGTATTCAGATACATATGTTATAAATGAGCTATCATGTGTTAGGGTGTAGTAACTTCATGAAATGCTTGTTTGGTGACTTGTCCGAGTGTTGTATGACTAAACAAGTGGCCCATGTTGAGTTTTCTGATTAACTCTTGCTTTACTAGACTGGGGGGTGTAATGCATGAAAAATGTGTAATGATGCACATGTAATGACAATAGTAAATAAAAACGTACGAATACAGACCTGGTTTACTGACTGTTCTCACATGAACCTTGAGTTGACGAGAGGCATACGCAATCACTTTATCCCTTTGCATCAAAACACACCCTAGACCTTGATGTGAAGCATCGCAATAGACCACAAAATCATCCGTTCCTTCGGGCAGAGATAAAATCAGAGTGTTGCACAACCTTTGCTTCAACAACTGGAAGGCAGATTCTTGCTTATCACCCCATTCAAACTTCATATCCTCTGAGTCAAAATGGTTAAGGATTGAGCTATCTTAGAGAAGTTCTTAAAAATCGTCTATAATATCAAACGAGTCCTAAAATTGTCGCTCTTCCGTCGGCGACTTGGGCGCTTCCCAATTCTTAATTGCCACAATCTTTGCTGGATCGACAAGAATACCTTTTTTCTTCACCACATGACAAAGAAAGTGAACTTCACGAATTCAAAATTCGTACTTGGAGAACTTAGCATACAACTTCTCATTCTTAAGTAGCTGAAGAATCAACTTCAGATGTTGCTCATGCTCCTCTTGAGTCCGTGAATATATCAATATATCATCAATAAAGACAATCACGAACTTGTCCAAATATGGCTTGCACACTCTATTCATCAAATCCATGAATACCGCAGGTGCGTTGGTCAATCCGAAAGGCATGACTAGGAACTCATAATGACCATAAGGCGTCCTAAAAGTCGTTTTAGGTATGCTTTCCTCTTGCACACAAAGCTGATGATATCCAGATCTCAGATCAATCTTAGAATAGAAGTTGGAGCCTTGCAACTGATCAAACAAATCATCAATCCTGGAGAGAAGATACCGATTCTTGATGGTGAGCTTCTTCAATTCTCGGTAGTCTATGCACATACGGAAAGATCCATCTTTCTTCTTCACGAACAACACAGACGCGCCCCACGGGGAGAAACTTGGCCTAATAAAACCCTTATCCAACAGCTCTTGCAACTGACTTGAAAGTTCTTGCATTTCTGATGGCGCTAGACGATACGGAGAACGGGCGATAGTTGTAGCACCAGGAACCAAATCAATGCGGAACTCCACTTGCCTCGGAGGCAAGTGGCTTTCATGGAAGATATAATCCGTAATGTGGCTTGACTGTTCTCTCCTTTGACCGAGAGAATTCCACCACTAGGGAGGGGAATACGGACAATATTTTCACGGCACACGATCTCCGCTGGTTCTTCGACAACCAATCCATGCCAACTACCACATCTAAACTACCCAACTCGATAGGCAACAAATCTATGCAAAACTCATGGTCTCCAAAGTTTAGGGTACATCCTTCAAAGACTTCTTCCGACTCGATAACCTTACCGTTAGCCAACTCTATAGAATAGTGTGTGCCCAACCTACTAGAGTCTACCCGAGGGTTTGCTTAAAGTCGGTCGATACAAAGCTTAAATCGGCACGAATATCAAAAAGTACGGAAGCATAAGTGTTGTTAACAAGGAAAGTACCTGTAACGACATTGGGATCCTCACGAGCATCACCGGCTCCAATCACAAAAGCTCTACTGCGAGCCTGATTCTTCAACTTCGGACAGTCCTTCTTGAAATGATCAGTAGCAACACACTCATAACATCCTGGTTTCCCGGCAGGAGTACCAACAGCCTTAGCACGACAATGGAAAGTCTGATGACCAATCTTGTTGCAATGGTCACAACGGATGTTATCACAAGATCCAATGTGATGATAGTTACATTTGTTGCAAAGAGGGTGCGGTCCATTGTACTTCCTTCGAGGCTCAGCAACAGCAGCAGTGGTTGCAACAAATGCTTGGATAGTCTCTTGCTTCTTTCCAGACCGATTTCCACCATTTTTACCTTTCCTAGTATCTGACCATTTTCTTTTGTCACCCGAATTTCCTCCTTTTTCAACCTCCTTCTTAAGCAATGCACCCATAAGCACCGCGTCATCCTTTAGACTATGAGCTAGGGTGACATCTCCTTGAATGGTGGTGGGTTCAACGGCAATTACCATACTGCGAATCTTAAGGGACAGACCCCAAATGTACCTTTCAACCCTTTTGTACTCCGGTGTGACCATATGGGGTACCAAACGAGACAGCTCATGAAAACGAGTAGTGTAGGCAGTGATCTCCGCTCCGGACATGGACAGATTCCAAAACTCCGACTCAAGCTTCTAAAGCTCACTTCGGGAACAGTACTTCTCCGTCAACATGGACTTCAAATCATTCCACGAGAGACCATACGCAGCATCTCTTCCTAGAGTTTGAACTTGCAGATTCCACCAAGTCAACGCCTCATCCTGGAAGGTGCAGGTAGCATACTTAATCTTCTGATCTTCAGCACATCCACTGATGTCCAATACTGATTCCATTTTCTCAATCTAACGACAAATACAGATTGCTTCTTCCGACCCACGGAAACACCATGGTTTACAAGCATGAAATTCTTGTAGGAACAGACGTGGAACGAGTTCTCAACTTCTGTGTCATAGATAATGAGGCATCATCAATAACAAGTGATTACAAGGCCATAGGAAGTATAGCAATTCAATATCTTACCATTGTCATTTCCACTGATCCTTCGTCGGCCATTTCCACCAGATCCACCACTGGAGTCTGTGCGTTTGCGTCGTGCTGCCCAATGGCTTGCGCAATCACGCGGGCTAGCTCTTCGGACGTAGTTGGAATGTGCTGTCACCGGTATTGCGGGTGTTCTTTCGAGACGGCATGACTTCTTTCTATGATATTAGACATAAAAGAATGAGACACATATTTATCGATAATATTGTCAATCATGTACGCCCGAATAAACAACCATGATATCCACAAAAACCATGGCATACATAATCACATAACCATCGAATGCAATGATAATCATACACAACCATACAAACAAGCAACAAGAATAACCAATAAACTAAAGCACAAACATATAATAGAGAACAACCAGTAAACCATAATATCATCATTTCATTAACTTGTTTTTCGTACAACGATCCAATACAAGTTATACAATGAAACAATCCAAAATATACTACTACTGGTCATGATAGATAACAAGAGCTACAAACTTCAACAACCACAACTAAACTACTGAGGAGGTGGGGGGGAATGCAGCAGTGACAGCAACCCACATACTACGATCCATCTCATCCAAATGATGCTCAAGGATGTCCACACGCCTCCATGCCTCGTCTCACCCACGCTCGGCCTCCATGCGCTCACGCTCAGCCCGTCAGCCACCATACGTCCTCGCTCAGCATCATCCTAGACTCTTCTAAAACCACACACTGTCGGCAAGTGTACCGATCGCAAGTAGCAAGTAGGCAAGACCAGGTATCGAACCTAAGGACTTTATCTAACACTTTTGAAATTACTCCTACCTGATAAAATATTATTATTATTATTAAATGGATTGATTGGGGGATTTAAACTGATATTAAAATAAATTAATTAAAACTAATTAAAACTAAATTACTAATTAACTAAGAAACTGAAAATAAACGATAGCTAATAAACTGGTTTGAAACTCGAATGAGGAGAAGACTGGTAACCTAGGTAGAATCCCTAGACTCTGGTTATAAAAGCTTACCTATGTAATCCGATTGGAGACCCTGTTCTCACCTAATAAACCTCCTGTCAAGGATAGTCGACTAGACTCAAGGCATAACAAGTGTTGAGATGCTAAAATGAAAGTGGATCGCCCCAGCGAAACCAAATACCACAGTAATCCTTTAATCAACCACTCTTTGATCGAAAACTCCCAAACTGTGAAGCAGACTTAACTAATACTAATGAAATCCTAGGAAAACTCTAAACACGAATAAGTAACCGTCTCGCCCCAGCGATAACCAAACTACCAAACAATGCCTAGTTAGTCAACCTAGCAATCCCGAATTATATTCCTAACCTTCGGGAAGGGATTGCACACCTTAGCTAACTGACTTTAAAAACCTGTTAAACTTGCGCTATTCCTAACTGCAAGAACTAGCTCGACAACAAAAGTTAATCAAACTAGAATGATTTCTAGATCTAGGGAATATTCTTATATGCCTAGAACATCAAAACCAACAAACAAGTAATCAAATTAAAAAGCGTCAGTATACAAATATTCAAAATCAAACATAAAAACTAAATCATGTAGCTCAACACATCCAAAACGGAAAACGTAAGTCTTTAATTAAAAACCATAATCTAGTTCATCATCCCAAGTCACCAACAAAAGGTTTAGCTCATAATATTTAGAAACATCATCAAAAAATAAATAAAAATAGTTTTAATCATGTCTAATAAAAATATAAATGGAAACTAAATCAAACCCGAGACTCCTTGAATATTAATCTTTAACATGCCCAGGACCTTTTCTCCCCACAACTCTTCTGCTCGTCATAGCTTCTCTGTCGAAGTCGAATGAATGTTGATGTATCTCGAATGAATATTAATACTCCGAATTAATTCTGTCATCCAAGTTAAGAATACAAAATATCCATATCTCTTATGGTGACCGACTTTTACTTGCAATTTGTTTATTTAGGTTGGGCCACGAGCCCAACTAAATTCTTTTTTTTTACTTTATTATTATTATTATTATAACTCCATGTTCCTAGCTCGGTTGTTCTTGGCTCGACCAAAATTTCTCGTTTACGCTCCAACGTCCATGAACACATGCTCTCAAGTGTTCGTGTCTTAATTAAAATTCTTTCGTTTTGAGCTCATTTTCCACGAACACCTATAAAATAATAAAATAAATAAATACATAATAAAATGGCACGAAACGAATAAAAACCTAACCAAACAATATACAAAATACATAGGAAAAGAGATGTGTTTTACGTCACATCAAAAATCCCCACACTTAACTCTTTTTCGTCCATGAAAAAGCATGCAATGGAATCATAACTAAGATATCCGTTTCCAGTTTATTTAAATACTTTTTCTTAGCCAAGCAAAACAACATACTAAATGCAACTGCTGGTATTGTGTTCAATCAGTTAAGTTCAATTTCAATCAATCATCTAAGGGTCTCACACTCAAGCATCTCGACTTCATCCTAATCCCGAATCAAGCTTATGAGGCAAAGATTATTATCTACCACTTTATATAAATAACCTTATGCATTGAGAATCAAATATGATGGAAGATGGATGAAGTTTATGAGCTTAGACATTTTTTATACCTAACCCAGAGGTTGTCTCAATCAGAGTCACCATCCCGAAGAGCGACAGCATGAGCTTCGGTATTTTTTTCTAACTTGACCTAGAGGAAGTTTCGATCAGAGTCACCATCCCCAAGGGAGACTCCATAGGCTTCAGCTAATTTTTTTTTTATCTAGCTCAATTGATGGATATGTGGATCTTTTTTTTTTCGGGCGCCACTTTTCACCGGATTTATTCTCATAAAATTATCAAGTGTGCCATTTGATTCAAAATACTTATAGGCATTTACTTATATTGGTACCCCTTATACTATCAACGGTTTCAAACTTTGCCAATCAACCTAAGGCGAGAACCCACAAGATTTCATGATTATATTATTATTTTATATATTCTACACTACTCGGGAAACTATCACAGTCAGCTGGGCCTACCAACACATCTTAGGCAACATGTTCTCTACCTTTTTATTATTATCTCATACATATAGTATTGGAAAAACCGAAAATCCTAATTTTACCTACCATTTTCCATTTAAAAGCACACAAAATCAGGGACTTTTTTTTAAATAAAGACTCAATCTATACTGAAACCCAGTTCCATCCCCACACTTAAAATTGCACATTGTCCTCAATGTGTAGAGAAAAGGACCTAAAAATAAAGCAGGATAATATATATATATATATATATATATATATATATATAACAAGTAAAGTGGAACAGACTCCCCTGGTAATATTGCACTAACATCCTCGCAAAGCGTGTCCTGAGCTGTCCCATCCAAGTGCAAAGCAACCGTATCGCATTTCATTCGCGGCTGCATCAATAAATCTAGCACACAAAAACTAAAAGCCAAAACGTAAAATGAAATAAAAATAGATCGACGAACTAGGGATGTCCTTTTACAAATAAAATATTATTGGATTAACCGCGCCTGAATGGAGATTGAGTACAGGCAGGACCCTTCCAAATCTGCAAATAATAATACGGGACAATCCTCACACTAGACACAAACCAAAACATAAAAGAAAAATAAATTATAAAATAAGCAAGAATCTACAAACTCTACAACTTGGGCAAATTCCCAAATACGCACTATTCTCCTCAAAATATATCTGGTTGCTCCCGTTTGCAATCCTTGGAAACCTGATAAGCTAAATTCCTAACAGTGTGATCCATCACCTCTCCTCTACTTTGACTGCCGCCCCATCTAGTCCACCAATGAAAAGCCGCCTCCAAACCAACACCGTATTGTGGTCGTTTTGGCGTATCTCGCACTTCTTTTGTTATAATTTTGTCTCGTTCATAGTCTAGGTGCACATTAATAGATTTAACCTCCTCTTTCGGCTCGTCTTAAGAATTCTGCCAAACTCCAAACACAATCTCCTCATCACCTACCCATAGCCTCAGTTTTCCTTTACCCATGTCGACTAGTGCTCTCGATGTGGCAAAGAAAGGTCGACCCAAAATGAGCGGCACGGTGACGTCCTCTTTCATGTCTAGCACCACAAAGTCGACTAGGAACACAAATTTGTCCACCTTCACTAACAAGTTCTCCAATATGCCCTAGGAATTTTCACAGATTTGTCAGCTAGCTGAATACACATCCTAGTTGGCTTCAACTCCCCAAGATTAAGCTTTAAGAATACAGAGTAGGGCATCAGGTTTATGCTAGCACCTAGCTCGGCTAGCGCATTTCTAAGAGTGAGGTGGCCGATCAAACAGGGAATGGTGAAGCTTCCTGGATCGGTCATTTTCTGAGGAAGTGTATTCTGCACGACAGCAGAGCACTCCTTAGAAAGAGTAACGGTGGAGAGCTCCTCAAGTTTCTTTTTATTAGTCAGGAGATCTTTAAGAAACTTGGCATATTTTGGCATTTTGGAAAGAGCCTCTATGAATGGGAGGTTAACGTGGAGTTTCTTCAGCATGTCCACGAACTTAGCATATAGCTCAGAATCATCAACACGCACTAGACGACCAGGGAATGGTGGCTTAGACTTATAGACACGAACTGGATTCTCTTCTCTCTTCTTCTCACTCGACTCACTAGGTTGTGCTGTACTCTCTGAGACTAGCCTGGGTTGCACTTTAGCAGATTGTGGCTCTAACTCAATTTCCTCATCCACCGGTTCTTCATCTTCTCCCGGTGATGGACCAACTACACTCCACCCACTCCTGGTAGTAACTGCCTTAACTTGAGCATGCCTAAATGTAGAAATAGTTGAGTTAGGATTAGGAACAGTGTTACTAGGAAGGGCTCCCTGAGGTCTTTGACTAACCTGATTAGCTAACTCTCCTACTTTAGCCTCTAGGTTCTGGAAAGCAGATTGCTAACCTTTCCTGAAAGTGTCCTGCTCATTAAGTTTTGACTGAATGTTACTAAGCATCTGGGACTGCATCTGTAGAATGGTAGTAAGGTCAGACTCAGTACGACTACTGGGCCCCCCAGAGTTGGGAGCTTGGAACAGATTCTGACGAGGTTGGTATCTAGAAGAGTTACCACCTTGCCATTTGGAGTTTTGATATCTCCAATTGGAGTTTGAATCAGGGCTATAGTTTTGATAGGGTGGTTCAAGCCACCCAGAATTAAGAGAATCTACATGTTCCCGACTTTGAACTAGACACTCAGACGTGTTATGACCCCCTCTACATATTTCACACCTATCTAACGGCATCTGAAGATCTCTCACTTGTCTAGTTAAATTCTCAATCACCGTAGCCAGACCAGTATCAGGTGCAATGTGATAAACACCTCGGGTAGTAGGAGAGGTGTTACTAGTCATGGGAATGGAATTCCCAATAGTAGGCTTTGGTGGTCTCTCAGAATAGGCAAAACTCTCAAACAACTCATTAGCTGCATCAATATCCATTTTTTCCATGAAATTACCCTGTGCAGCTGTGTTAAAACGAACTTGAATCTCAAAAGTGAGGCCATTATAGAATTTCTCCACGAGGGCCCAGTCAGAAAGACCATGCTGACGGCATCGGCTCAGTAGGGTCTGGAAACGCTCCCAAGCCATATAGTATGGCTCATCGGGATCCATACAAAAAGAGTGAATATGTTCCCTGATGTGGGAATCCTTGGAAGCTGGGTGATATTTTTTATGAATTTTCCAAGCATGTCCTCCCAAGTAGCAATGGAACTATTAGGCATAGTGTCGTACCAAGTGGCGGCACGACCAGACAAAGTAAATGGGAAAGATGCATATAAATGGCTTCCTTAGTGATGTGGGAAAGATTGAAAGTGTCATAAATACGCACAAATCGGGACAGATGTCCATGAGCATCCTCTTCATCAAGACCGTGGAATTGAGTGACATTAATGATAGTGGACATGACATGGGAGGGGATTTGCCAATGGTTGGCATCAGCAATGGTAGGACGAGTGATGGGAGAACGAATCCCAGTATAGCCCTCAGTAGCACGAGAGTGCACAGTACGTCTAACGTTCGCATCAGCCATATCGAAGGTAGGAAGTGGAATGGGGGTGAGTGGAAAGTGAGTGGGTGGTATAGAATTAGTGAGTTGTGGTGATCCCTGTGAATGAGTATGTGGCATACACTAAAAGTGCAAACCACACTGGAGTTACAAATGGATAGCAAATAACCTAAGACTAAAAGCACAAGTAGCACAGATAATCGAAGGTAAATCCAGCAAGCAGTAAACAAGCAAAACAAAACAAGTAAAATCAAAAAGTGCCAATTAAAAGTCTCGGCAACGGCGCAAAAAACTTGATGTGTGCAAATAAATATATAAATAAATTGGTCAAGTTAAAATCCTAGACTCTTCTAAAACCACACACTATCGGCAAGTGTACCGATCGCAAGTAGCAAGTAGGCAAGACCAGGTATCGAACCTAAGGACTTTATCTAACACTTTTGAAATTACTCCTAATCAATTACCTGATAAAATATTATTATTATTATTATTATTAAATGGATTAATTGGGGGATTTAAACTGATATTAAAATAAATTAATTAAAACTAAATTACTAATTAACTAAGAAACTGAAAATAAACGATAGCTAATAAACTAGTTTGAAACTCTAATGAGGAGAAGACAGGTAACCTGGGTAGAATCCCTAGACTCTAGTTATAAAAGCTTACCTATGTAATCTGATTGGAGACCCTGTTCTCACCTAATAAACCTCCTGTCAAGGATAGTCGACTAGACTCAAGGCGGGACAAGTGTTAGATGCTAAAATGAAAGTGGATCGCCCCAGCGAAACCAAATCCCACAGTAATCCTTTAATCAACCACTCTTGGATCGAAAACTCCCAAACTGTGAAGAAGACTTAACTAATACGAATAAAATCCTAAGAAAACTCTAAACACGAATAAGTAACCGGTCTCGCCCCAGCGATAACCAAACTACCAAACAATGCCTAGTTAGTCAACCTAGCAATCCCGAATTATATTCCTAACCTTCGGGAAGGGATTGCACACCTTAGCTAACTGACTTTAAAAACCTGTTAAACTTGCGCTATTCCTAACTGCAAGAACTAGCTCGACAACAAAACTTAATCAAACTAGAATGATTTCTAGATCTAGGGAATATTCCTATATGCCTAAAACATCAAAACCAACAAACAAGTAATCAAATCAAAAAGCATGAGTACACAAATATTCAAAATCAAACATAAAAACTAAATCATGTAGCTCAACACATCCAAAACGGAAAACATAAGTCTTTAATTAAAAACCATAATCTAGTTCATCATCCCAAGTCACCAACAAAAGGTTTAGCTCATAATATTTAGAAACATCATCAAAAAATAAATAAAAATAGTTTTAATCATGTCTAATAAAAATATAAACGAAAACTAAATCAAACCCGAGACTCCTTAAATATTAATCTTTAACATGCCCGGGACCTTTTCTCCACCACAACTCTTCTGCTCGTCACAGTTTCTCTTTCAATGTCGAATGAATGTTGATGTCTTTCGAATGAATATTAATCCTCCGAATTCATTCTGCCGTCCAAGTTAAGAATACAAAATATCCATATCTTTTATAGTGACTGACTTTGACTTTCAATTTGTTTATTTAGGTTGGACACGAGCCCAACTAAAATTTTTTTTTTACTTTATTATTATTATTATAACTCTATGTTCCTGGCTCGGTTGTTATCGATCAAAATTTCTCGTTTACGCTCCGACGGCCATGAACACATGCTCTCAAGTGTTCGTGTCTCAATAAAAAATTTTTCGTTTTGAGCTCATTTTCCACGAACACCTATAAAATAATAAAATAAATACATAATAAAAATGGCACGAAACGAGTAAAACCCTAACCAAACAATATACAAAATACATAGGAAAAGAGATGTGTTTATGACACATCAGCAGGCTGGTAAAGTGCTCAATGATGGCGGCCCTCGTAAAACCCTTAGCGTGCGCGTCGGCCTCTAGCTCATCCGCTCGCTCACAGAGATCAAGGATGATACCATCATGCATACCCACCATGCCACACACCGGGTGAAGAGAACGGCGTATGGGTAACGTACCAACAGGACCGGGTGTAGGAGGGTCAGCACGGGGCTGGGAGGTCTCGACACCATGAGCAGAAATGAAGATGTTGTCGTCGAGTCTTCGTCGCTATGAGCCAAATAGCTACCGACTGTAGGTAGGAAGATCCGCTTGCGGGTCTGGGACCTCCTAAGCAACTTCTTCCAAGGGGGCTCGGAAGACTCAGCGACAAGGCTAGGCTGGACTAGTGCCACAGGCTCCACGGGTTGGGGCCTGCGCACACGCTTCCTGGCAGTGCAGATGGTGCGCGTACAGCCAAGAATCACACGACGGGGGCGGGATGAAGACTCTGGCACATCGGCAGGCGGTGCCTCCTCCACACGAGGGACCTCAGCTGATGGCTCCGCAGCCATAGGAGCTGGGTTAGCGGCATCCACAACGACTCCCTGGGCTCACCGGCAGGGACATCGGGCTCATCATCCAAAACGACGGGGTCTGGCTGCATGTCGTCTCCCACAATATCCACCTCATCGTCCTCCTCGGGCTCTGAATCCGCGAAGTAACTGTCAACGTCGTCGTCACTAGATGTCTCATGAACCATGGAGGAATCATCCTCCGAATCCGAGATGACAATCGGGTGAGTTTAGGTAGCCATGATCCTGTCAAAATCCAAGGTACACATATACACATATGTAAGCGTCATGAACTCGTATACTATGCTCGCATGAATGCAACGTATAAAAAGGGCATGGAACTTGGGTAGTGTAGTGTGATGAAAACATTTTTCATGCAATGAAAACTTTTCGTTTAAGAAATCGTTGTAGTTGTAGTTTAGTTTTTAGAGAAAACTAGTTCGCTATAACCTTGGGATCTGATGCCAATCTGTCACACCCCGCCTAGGCGGAAACACGGGATGCAACCACGAAAGGTTTTCGAGCACAAGATTCAAGCAAACATTCATATTTATTTAATAATAAAAGTACCAAGCTGGTTCAACGACAACAACCATCACAAAATACAGTTTAAAACCCAACACGGGATCATAAGTTTTGAAAACACCAAAAGTGATAGTCATGAATGAATGCCCAAACATGTCCCAAGTTCCATTCATAGTTAGTTACCTGAAAAACATGCATAAAAACTTTGTCAACAAAAGTTGGTGAGTTCACAGGTTTTGAAATAATTGAAGATTTAATAACCAAAATCGTCCCTAAGGTTTGGTCACTTTTGCCACTTCAGTCCAAAACCCAAACCTTTTACATCTGAGTCCTTAAGTTTTATTTTTCTTGCCAAATTCGTCCTTGACAACGTTTAAGTTGTGGACTGAAGTGGCAAAAGTGACCAAACCTCAGGGACGAATTTAGCAAAACCCAAACCTTTTTTAGGGACGAATTTGGCAAAAAAAAAAAAAACTGAGGACCCAGATGTAAAAGGTTTGGGTTTTGGACTGAAGTGGCAAAAGTGACCAAACCTCAGGGACGATTTTGGCTATTAACTCAAATGAAAATGTAAAGTTTAATGAAATCCGTGAATGACCTGTCATTATCTAGCTAAGATCAATGACAATAAACGTTCATGAGCCCATAACTAAACCATAACGAGTGGTATCTCGCACATTGCACAATAAAGGCAATGTATCAACATAAAATAAATACAAGCACTCTTTTGTCTTATGTATCCCTGTTAGAGCGACTAACCAAGAGTGGGGGTGTCAACCCAATAGATCTATTCATGCGTTTCTAGGGAAAGTCCATACTGGTTACGGTAAACTAATTACACAAGGGCTTTAGTGAGTACTCTAAACATATTGTTTCATGTATACCGGTCTGCTAGGAATTCATTCTAAAAACAAGTAAACAATGCATACTTTTCCCCAAAAATAAAACAGTAAAAAGGGGCCGTGAAACTCATTTGAAGTCCGTGTGTAGTCTAGCAAGAGTGTATGTCCAACAACAAGGTATCCCAACTTATACGTCCTATATACATACATGGATACCATAGACTTATACAAAAAGTAGTCCATGGTACTCGTGGTTCACCCAATCTTTTGTGATTCATTTGTTTAGTTTCCTTGGTGACGTTTATATTACCCGAAAATGGTAGTTTTAATAGGAAAACCGATTTTCTATACCTTGGTTCCTAACACATGTTATTAATTATAAAACATATGTTTTTATTCAAAATGAGTTATAATATTTACAAACTGCACTTAACCTTTGTTATATGTACACACAAGCATCACATATATATATATATGTGTGTGTGTGTATTCACTCATACACACGCGTATATATATATATCTATATATGTATATTCCAATACATAACCATAGGTAGTTATGTCAATGAGACTTACACTTGTACATACATACCCATATACATATGCATCTTGGTAGTCCAAACACATTACTATCTATGTTTATTGATTTGTTATATACACACTTGTTATACCTACATATATACGCGCATATATACACATAAATACACATACATAGATCTTGCTTACACAACTATTCTTATTAAAACAAAATAGCATTTTAACTTAAATCACTTACATGTTTGTATACATACACACGTATACATATGTGTACATATACATGTCATGCGTACATACACACACACATATATATGTGTATTCACGCACACACACACATATAAACACATATTTACATGCACGCACAAACATACATACTACACTATAGTGTTGGTTTGTTAGGAAAGACAAGTCTTTAAACTAAGGTGAACCATGTGGTATCTAATCAAAATAAAGAAGTAAATGTTTTAAGTTTCTTACCTCTTAGTGGAAATAAGAAGGAATGCAAGACACTAGCTATCCTTGGTTCCTTCTAGGGACTTGGTTTGGGTGTGTGTGTGTCGAAAGTTTAGAGGGGGGGGGGAGGGAATATGTGTGAGTTGTGGTGTGTGGTGAATCTATGTCAAAGGCCTCATTTTATAGTGGTGGAAGATGAGAAAGGATTAGGATGGTGGATTTTATTTTAGGAAAGAGAAAGAGAGGAAGATCAAGTTTGTTTAGGAAGGCAATCTTACATGGATTATTGTAATTAAGGAATCTTGCCAAAAATGGAAGGTAATATTATAAGATTTGGTATGAGGGGTGTTGGATTAAGAAGAACATAATCATGTTTGTTAGATATGTGGGGATCTTAGGTGACAAGGGAGGGGGTGGCTCATGTTTTTTAGGGAGAGAGCCGAGAGAGAGAGAGAGAGAGAGAGAGAGAGAGAGAGAGATAGGTGGTTAGTCTCAAAAGGGTAAGTCAACTCTTATGGATTAATGGGTGATTAAGGATATTTCCTTGTTTGGTTAAAATCTTCCTATGTTGCAAATCTAGCCAACAAATCTTACATCTAAATCAATCCTTACTAGTTAGACTAATCAAAAGATTATGTTGGGTGAGGATCAAGCAAATGTGACAAATCATTAGATCTTATGGCTTCTTTTTATTATGTGATTAATAGGGTTAGACTTTATTAAAAAAAAGATTAGTATTGGTATGGGGGGTTGGCGGCTGAAACAAGGGACAAAGGGAAGAACAAGACCTCTAACAAATGTGGTAATCCAACATCATGGATCCAAGAGGTTTAAGAAATCTTACTAAATGTGTTAAGTCAACCAAATCTTTGGTAGATGTCATAGTTGACTAATCTTAGGACAATGTGAAAGATATGACACTTCATTCAAAGTGTCTAGTGTTTTGAGATACTAGGACATGATGGAGAGTGCTGGTGATGTGTCTTTGGCCAAAAAGAAAAAAGAAAGGAAGGGGTGGTGAAGGTGATGGCCAAGGTGGTATCTAAGAGGAAGTATTTTGGGCAATTATCTAATCTAAATCCTAGTGTTGATTACTTGTTCCACCATTTATAGTTAAACACAAAAAAACTAGATTAGATGGTTCATTTATGATGGGACAAAAATGGATTGTAAAACTTGTATTATATATATATATATATATATATATATATATATATATGTAGATATGTAGATATGTAAGTTAGGAAAATAGTAGTTTTTATACATAAATTCTATCACGTTCTTTAACATATTTTTGAACAAATAAACATTTACACATGTTTTTAGAAAATAGTTTATAGTCGTTTAAACTTGTGTCCCCAATGTTCATTGATATGGGTGAAATTATACTCATTCGGGCCTTTCTAGACTTTTTTCGGGGGACTTATGCATAGAAAATGATAGGGGTGTGCAACGGTTTAGAACCGACCCGAACCGGAACCGTTTAGTGATAAATATAAGAACCGGAACCGAACCGTATAAAAACCTACCGGTTCGGTTTGGAATCGAGTTAACCGGTTCTCGTGTAAACGGTTCTTTCTGGAACCGGTTGTCAATTAAATCCTAAAACTAACAATTAAATCAAAAGCAACTTTAATAAACTAAGGTGTGGTGTCCTACTCATATTACGGACCTATAATATATGTTTAGAAGTGCATGATACCAACCGCTATATGCAATGATTGTAATTTTGACACTACGAATGATATGTGTCATGCATTCCTAATGTCACATGCTATACTACATCATTGTCCGATACACATTACAGGCCAACCTGTGCACCTTATAAATGAATTTGTAAGTGTTGATTCTCAATTTAAGCTATTTTCGTTCCCTTTATTTTACTCTATATGTTTTTATAACAATTACATAATTCAAATGGAACTCCTATCTCAACAAGTTTGTTAGATATTATATAATTAACATGACTCGAACAATATCTTTATAGAGATTAAACTTGGGAATTGAAAATGTGGATAGTCGATCTACAAACTACTTGGAAAAGCCCATTAAATTAATAGGGTTTTAAATATAATATTTAAAGTTTTTAACCTAACCCGGTTCTAGTGGTTCTTTAAACAGAACCGCGGTTTCGTATGGGTTCTCGGTTCTAGCGGTTCTGAATCATGAATTGCAGCCCTAGAAAATGGTATTAATTTTGCATAGAAAGTTAAATGTTGACTAGAATGTGTAGGGATTTTGTCCTGGTAAAGTGGCAGGTGTCACATGGACACTTTAGTGTTTTCGGACTCAAGCATTGTTCTCGAATACTTTGTTTGTTCTCGGACATAGGCTATTGTTCTCGAACACATCATTGTTCTCAGACTCCAATATCATTCGGACTCACCATTTGGACTCACCATTTGGACTCAGACACTTGTTTAAAGTTTTTGGACTAAATTAATCAACCTAATTTAATTGAATCTAAAATCTGTTAAAACAATGGCCATCTTAAACAAAATGGTGGAAATGGATCACGAGGTGGGTAAAGCCAATTCCCCGCCTAAGATGATTAGTGTGGCAATTATTTTTGGTAGAGAGGACGGTTCGAAGAATGGGCCCGTTTCTATCAGTTAAAGATGTGGATTTGCATCACAGACGGGTACATTCAACCGTTTAAAGAAAGAGAATGTATGAGTGGGCAAAGACTACTGAGTTTTAGTGAAATGAACGAAGAGCAGAAACTGATGCACGAAGCTGAAAATAAAGCTCGAGCTTCCATAACCATGTGTTTGCGACAAGAAATCCTCCATGCATTCAGTAGAAACATAATAGATAAAGATTTATGGGAGGCTTTGGAGCAATTTCCAGTATTCAAGCATTTTAAAGATGAGAGCTTAGAAGAAATCATCACAAGATCATACCATCTACTTACTGAGTTGGGAAATCATGGGATACAGTATACTGACAATGAGCTGAACGACAAGCAGTTGGATGCCCTTTCTACAAAATGGGATGTGTATTCACTAATGATCAGAAGTGGATCTGACTATGGTACCTTGTCTCTAGATACCGTGGTAGGGAAGCTAAGAGCTTACAGTTTCAACATGATGAGGAAGGAAGCAGGATCTCAACAGGTACAGGATCTAGGGATTTATCATGGAAAGCCTACAACAAAGACCTCGTCATGCAGCAGCAGTGGTGTCTCGGCATTCTTCTCAGGTGACACATCAGGTAACATTATTCTTGATTCTGACGGTGAGTGTTGTTGTGTATCAACATCAGGTGAGACGACTAAAGTCAAGGATATCCCATTTGGTGGGAATGGAAAGAGTTTAAGTGGATCGTCAACTGGAGCAGGCAAGTCAATGCCGATGTGTGTTAAATCGGCCGAACAACAATTTGTTGTGCTATCTTCCTTCATAGCTTTTTAGGAGAACTACATACAAGGGAAGATCAATGATCCAGCTCATTTCAATGAAGATTATGACCAGATTGACCCTGATGAGCTAGAGGAGATGGACTTACAATGGAACTTGGCCATGCTCTCATGCAATGCAAAGAAGTACATGGAAAGGTCTGAAAGGAAGCTCGTTAGTGGAAGAGCTGGCTTTTATAAGAGTAAGGTGAAGTGTTACAATTGCCATTCCTTTGGCCACTTCACCAGAGAATGTTCAAGAAAAGGTCAAGCAGCAATTCCAACACCACGTGACAGAGTTCTTCTGTTGCCCCACCATCAAGTTCAAATAATTCAAGTTCCAGGGCACTCATGGTTGCCAAACCTGACGGTAGATATGACTGGAGTTCTATGATAGATTGTGATCAGCCTCTTATGGTAGAGATAAAGATGAAAGTATGAAGTCAGAAGCATCTGATTCTGACAATGAGATCGTGACTGATGCGGTCAAAACTGAAGATCATGTAACTAAAGCTGAATCAGTCAAATCTGAAGATGTTAAAGTTGATGAAAGCGCAGTGAAGTCTGAGGTAGCTGCTACTGAAAATTCTGAGGAAGTCGAGGAGATCATCATAGACAACAAGCCAACTAGAGAGATTCTGGATCTGTCAATAGTTACAAAAGGGATGTCAACAACGGATTTCATTGCATTAATGACTAAAGTGGACTCTGACGATAAAAAGGTACACATTTCTTTATCTACTGTGGTTGATGCTTGCAAAAAGTGTTTTGACTTTGTTGAGAAACTAAATTTCATTAATAAAGAACATGATAAGCACATGAACTGGAAATAGAGAGTCCGACCTTAAAAAGAAGTTAGAACACCTAGAAAGATCTTAAGGAAGTTAATAGGCTGCTCTGTGTTAAAACTGGTGATTATCAGTTCCAATACAAGGGTCTAGTGGGAAAAAAAGACAAAACAGTCGTTAAAATGCAGCTAAAAATCATACAGAAACAAGCAGGTACAACCTCAGCAGGATGTGGGAGATTTATTCATCGAACAGTTAAATTTAGCTTTGGTAGGACCGGGTCCTTCAGGCACATCTTATGGAGGAGATGGGTCCTCAAGAGATTTTGATATTCCTAGTTCTCAAGAGGAAGAGGAAGACACAGATTCTGATGCCAGTATTATTGTACCAGAGTCACCGCTACGTACAGTCCCTCCTACCGAGGCTGCGGGTGACAAAAGAAAAAAAGATTGATGAGACATACAAAGACTATCAACATGCGGTGTAACCTCTATTGAGTTAAATCTTTGATATTTTTTGTTGTATATTTGTTATAACATCTTTGACAATTTGTGTTGTATATATATAATGATGTAATGATGCAGTATTTAGAAAACATAAAAACTAAGTTGAAATATTTTAGGTTACACAAAACACATTCGTATCAATCCAAGAAAACCTGTGATACATATGACATGAATTTTTTAGTGTGTATCGTGCTGAACCCAACAACCCAAGACAACGATCCATGTAACACGCTCTGAACCATCCAAAATAATAATAAAAATAAGAAGTAAAGATGTTTTTATACCCTTCTAAATTTAATTATTTTGCTTTTTCACATCAAGGAAATAATTCTACGAAACATGTGGGAACAATATTAGTTCAAAACGTAAACGCATAGAATCCTAACGATTAGATGGATATCTTTGGTAGCTTTTGTGATAATGACTTGCTAATCATTATTAATCATGAAATTGTACAAGAGTTTGAATAACAAAATTTGTTTGTTTGGACGAAAACCAGATACGAAAATGTGAAGTAGTAGATTTGCAATGGATGACCACTCACGAGTGGAGTGGTGTGGAGGCTTAGTGATAGAAGACCTATGACTCAGTGGCGGATCTAGACTAAAACTTCAGGGGTAACGTTTTAATTTTTTTTACTGTACGAAGTACTTTTATACAATGTAAATGAAACAAAAATAAAAACACGATAATAAATAATGTTCAACTTTTTACCATACTTTCATAAGAAATATATTTTTTCTTCTTTAGTGCTATATTCTAAACAATGATTTATCAAAAACATTTTACATCAGCACGTCAACAGCCGTTAGGATAGTTTGTCCATTTAAATTATGACCTCGTGGTTGAAAAGCCTTTTTAACAAGATACAATATTCTTATGTCGTCTATCCGATTAGGGTGATAACTATTAATGGGTGATCAAGTTCTCGGTTGCTTCTTTTTTCCCCACTCTTGATTCTTTCTTTTATTTTACCCGTTCAAAACTAGGGGTGAAAACGAGCCGAGCCCGAGCTCTATCAGGCTTGAGCTCGAGCTTGGTTCATTGGTAGTGTCTCAAGTTCAACTCGGTTAGTTTATTAATTATTACTTAATATATTAAATAAAATAATATAAATAATAGACTCGATTAAGCTCGCGGGCTTGGTAGGTGAAAAGCTCGACTCAGCTCGTTGGTAGTTTCTCAAGCTCGAGCTCGACTCGTGTAATATTTATTAGTTAATATATTAAATAAAAATGATATACTCCCTCCGTCCCAATTTAAATGTCATTATTTCCTTTTTTGTTTGTCCCAAATTAAATGTCTCTTTCCAAAAATGGAAATGTATTTTCCAGTTTTGCCCATAAAAGACAAAACACAATCACCACTTTTGAGGATATTATTGTCATTTTACAACATACAAACAAAAGATTTCTTAAAAAGTGTGTTTTTAAACATGGGACATTTAAATTGGGACGAGGGAGTAAATAATAGACTTTTTTAGGCTCGCGAACTTCATAAGTGAAAAACTCGGCTCAACTTGTTTACTAAACAACTTTAAATTACGGGTAAATAAAATAAATATTAATAAAACTAATATTATGAGGCTGACGAGCTTCACATGCTAGGCTCGAAAAATAAACGAGCTTTGTTTTAAGCTCAAGCTCGGCTCGGGCTCAATAAGACTCGGCTCGTTTCAAACTTTTTATTAAGCCGATCACGACTAGCTTGCGAGTTGTTTGGCTCCTTTGCACTCCTATCTAATACTTTAGCCATGGTCAATACTTTAATCAATAAATTACAAATGGAATGGGTCATGATGACCTATAAGTTCCTATTAATTTTTTTATGTCAGGCTTATATTAAAAACTTTGAGGGCGTGTTGGGTTTTAAAAAAATTGAGAGGTAAGGTTACATAATTTTCAGGGGTAACGTAATACAAAAAAACATAAAAATATGTAAAAATTTACATTGCGCAGGAAAAGTTGAGGGGTAGCGGGCGTCACCCTCCTTATATGATATATCCGCCACTACTATGACTGAAAGGTCACAGGAGCGATTCTTGAGAGCGCCAGGTTTTACGAATTATTTCATTGTCATGCCTTCGAACGGGTGAATGATAGGATTTTCCCCAGAACTGGTGGCTGGTAGGTCAAGGCTCCATCCGTCTGGGTAAAGGCCGACTAAGAGTCATTTAGCCATTAGAAGCTGCGTACGAAATACCCGCTTTTACTTAGTTGTACGTTAATATTTGGAATGTATGGATAAATGGATAAGTATCATCCTATGCTAGTGTTTGTGAACATGACTTGTCGGTCAATACTGGTTATGAAAATGTACAACTTTTGAATTATATTTTTGTTTTGTTTGCTAGAAAGGAAAGTTTAGAGCATCAACAATGCTTGAATTCAGGTTGGATTTTTTGGTTAGGTGGTGTTCGAGTACTTTTAACACGTGGTGTATATCATCGATAATCCTTGGGTTATCAACATCAACCAGCCGGTAGCTTAGAGCTAAGAAAAAATGGTGTTGTTTGGCGCGGTTGGTTTTTTTTTTTTTTTTTTGAGTTTATTCTCACTTTTTTTAGTTCTTTAGCTAGCTTTTTTGTCTTGTACTAGTAATTTCAACAATGTCGAAACGTTAACTAACTCGAATTTATATTGTCTAATGAATACGTATGATATTTGACACAACTCGTTTCCGAATAAAATTTATGACAAAACGTAAACAAACTAAAACATACTTATAAACAAGCATAAAATGTATTATATTCTAGTTTACTTATTTTCAAGAAAAAATTATGTTGAAATATAAGTCAACTTGAATTTATACCGACATGTACGAAAAAATATGCACTTAAGAGATAGCATTTTGTTAAGTTAAAGAATGGTACCATGTGTTGCAGCGGCGGTGAAACATAAAGTAACTCAATTTTATACAATCTAATGAAAACGTATTATATTTGACCCGACCCGTTTTCGAACAAAATTTCCGTCAAAACATAGGCCAACGGAAAACGTACATAAAAACAAACACGAAAACATATTATATTTACCAGACTAATTTCGGGAAAAAAAACGTACAAACGTAAAGCAACTAAATTTATACTAACACGTAATAAGTACATAGAATTCTAGGGACTCAAAAAATGAAATTTTACAAAGTTTTTAAAAGTTAAGAAGATATAAATACAATTGCTAAAAGTTGAAGGGGTGATATATCAAAAAAAAAAAAACAACCACCTTAGACCACTCCCATTGGTGATCCAGGCTTGGGATTGTGGATGAAAATAAGATTAAAAAACTAATAAGATTGCAACCCAACCAAAATCCGATTGTGGTGGCAATCTTTGTTGAAACCCAAATAAACCTTCACTAACTTAATTACTTAAACAACTTATAATATTCAAGTACACTGTATTTCTTGACGTTTTTTGTGAACATCCCGATATAAATTTTATTAAAAACCAAGTTCGTTTAAAAATTATTTTTAGGTTGAGTTGTGTTGTGTTGTGAATGTATGTTAGGGTTCCGTTGTGTAGATGGAAGAGAGAGAAATTATTTTTATTAAAATATTGGGTTGTGAATGAGGATGTTCTTAGTAGTGTAGCTAAGACTATCCTCATTCACAACCAACACAACTCAACTTTCAAATAAAAAACTAATTTCTCTCTCTTACACATACACAACCCAACCATACTCAAAATTTAACACCCATTCACAACCTAAATCATCCTAAAAATAATTTTTTTAAACGGACTCGGTTTTTAATAAAATTTATATCAGGATGTTCACAAAAAAAAGTTAAGAAATACCGTGTATTTAGTTTTAATTTTAAGTTTAAATATAACAAGTTATTTGAGTAAGTTAGTGGGGGGTGAAGTTCGGTTGCAACCCTTGGTTGGTGCACCAACCGGGTTGTGGGTATTTTAGCATTTTTCCTTTTTTTTTTTTTTGGCTTTTTTCAGTGAACAACCATCCCATTTGCACACCAATAGGGATAGTCTAAGGGAGTCCAATAATTATTATATTAATAATTATCCCACCGTTAAAAAAAAGAATCAATATCCACCTCTTAACTATTTAAAGTGTCAAGCTTCAATTATGTGCAGGTTAGGTGGTGAAAAGGAAGGGAGCGGATCATTTATTAGCTTCTTGCAGCATAGCACATAAGGTGTGTGAGTGGTGTAATGTCCCTCACCTTGCTGCTAACAATGTTAAGGAGGTGTTGTCATACTACAAAACAAAACAATTGATGCGTATGCAGCCAACAGAAGGGTAGTTCAAGTGATATTTTTGTCGACATGCCGGGCAATTTGAAAGACGCGAAATGATTTAATTTTTGTGGGAAAGTGAGTGTCGTTTCACAAGATTTTCGGGGATGTACAAGCCATGTCTTTCATGTGGATCAAGCATAAGACGAAGTGGCAACAATTGGAATGGGAGAAGTGGATTAGATTCAATAACAAGTTCTGATGTGGGGTGGTCTATGACCAGCAATAGGGGTTCAAACGAGCCGAGCCGAGCTCAAGCTCGACTAGGCTCGAGCTCGATTAACTTATAACGGCTCGAGCTCGGCTTGATTCGAGCTTTGTTTTCAAAGCTCGAGCTCGACTCGTTGACAATTTCTTTAGCTCGAGCTCGGCTTGGGCCCAGCTCGTTTATTATCAATTAGTTAATACATTAAATAAAAATAATATAAGTAGTAGTTCGTTTAGGCTCTTGAGCTCGATAAATGAAGCTCGAACTCGGGGTTCGTTTACTAAACAACTTTAAATCAGTGATAAATATTATTAAATATAAAACAAAAACTAATATTACACTAGGCTAGACGAGCCTAACGAGCTTCACATGTCAGCCTCGAGCTCGGGCTCAATAAATAAACAAGCTTTGTTTTAGGCTCAAGCTCGGCTCGAGCTCGATAAGGCTCGGCTCGGCTCGTTTTAAGCTTTTTACTGAGCCGAGCTCAAGTAGCTCACAAGCGACTCGACTTGTTTGCACCCCTAGCCAGCAGTAGGTTAATATTGTAACACAGTAATACTAGATAAGGAGTGCTTTTGTGTGTTCTAACGTCTTGTTAGAATAACTTATTCTATATATGATAAATAAAAGTCTTTTGCCGTTAATAAAAATTAAGTATGAAGGATTTAAACCTCATAACACCCAAAATAATATTATTCTAGTCGACCTATGTTTAACTCGCGCTAAAACCTAAACCCAAAAAAAAAAAAAAAAACCACCAACCCACTATTGAATCCGAATAAACTTAAAAAGTCGATCAAAATTGAGAAAAAAAAAATTACAAAAATTCTATCCGACCACCGCTATATCCAAAGGCATCCAATTTAATAGCAATCAAAACCAGGGTTGAGTTATTCTACAAAGGCTATAAAAAATGAGAAATGTGAGAAGCCACTAGAGAATGACATGTGTCTAAATGACTAAACAAGTGAGAGGGGTAATTTTGTCAAAATCATTTGCACATGCAAGTCACATGCTATTTCCACCTTCATTTTTAAATGTCTGTAACTTTTTTATACGTCATCTTTTTCTAAAAAAAAAATTATACCATAAAATTGAGCGTCTTTTATCTTTAATACGAGTACCATATTGTTATAATTAATTGGTGCACCTTATACTTTTGAAAAAAAAATTCAAAAACCCACTTGCGTAAGACACAATGGAGTGTAAAACACAATGAGCACCAATTAAATATAGAGTATAAAACATAATCAACAATCTAGTAAAACACAATGGACGACATACTAAAGACACAATGAATAGAAGACTAAAACACAATGAATACTTTTGAAAAAAAAAGTTGAAAACCTAGTTGCGTAAGACACAATGGATGATATACTAAAGACACAATGAACAGAAAACTAAAACACAATGAATACTTTTGAAAAACAAGTCAAAAACCTAATTGTGTAAAACATAATGGACGACATAATTAGACACAATGCACAGAAGATTAAAACACAATGAATACTTTTGAAAAAAAATTGAAAACCCAGTTGCATAAGACACAATGGGGATAACGTAAAACACAATGAGTACCAATTAAATATGCAATGAACAATAGGGTATAAAACACAATGAACAGTCTAATAAAAACACAATGGACGACATATTAAAGACACAATGAACAGAAGACTAAAACACAATGAATAATAGACTTAAACACAATGAACAACATAATAAAACACAATGTACACCTAAATACAAAACTAATTTGCATAAAACACAATGAAAAGCATACTAAAAACACAATGGACAAAGTTAAATCATGTGTAGACTAAAAAAACATAAATAACATATTTATAAAGCACACGTGCATACTATAACACAATGAACGAGCGGAAGACACAACGGAGAAGAAAACTCATTTAACACGAATTTTTTTTTTCAATTTAAATATAGCAATGTGGTACTCATATTAAAGACAAAAAAAACGCTCGTTAATATGGTGTAATTTTTTTGAAAAAAAATATCGTATGAAAAAGTTATAGATGTTTTAAAATGATGGGGAGAATTGACATGTGCATTGCATGTGGAGAGAAAAAGTCAACAAATGTTGTTTTCCTTTTATGCCCTTCCTCTAATTTATTTTATTTTTTTCAAACAAAACTAATCTCAACCCTTCAAATATATGATCAATGGATCATAATCCTTCTCACCCTTTCTAGAAAAAGTGTCTTGTGTATTTGATCCTAACCCTCAAGAGGAAACCGGCATTGATTAAGAGGAAATTTATGTTTTCAAAAGATAAAGTGTTAACAACTAAAGAGGAAACAAATATGACATTTGATCATAGGTGTAGGAAATTAATTAAATAAATTAATAACTTATAGCATGGCTATATGTTTTGATGTAAACCAAACAACCTAAATTGTTATACACCTCTCGTGATCCACCTAGCTACCTACCTCGCCATGTCTTGTTATTGTTAAATTTTGTATATATGGAATATCTTGAGGTACGATTTCATATAGCATAGTCATTTCAATCTTTTAAATGTATTTATTTAATACTTTTTAGGTATAGACTTCTCATTACCTTTTCATCTTTATTATTCTTATATATTTCTCTTCATTGTACCGATTCTTATGCTATTTCAAACAAACTTTTTTTTCATTTGTTTCATATTTATAGGCTTATAATAACTCAATGAATACGAATGGCGTTATTTGTGTTTGTTCGTTTAACGCTAACCGAGCAAATAAACTAACATGCACACTTGAATTAACTAATGTTTTGTCAGTATCATTCGTTAAGAAAATAAACAAATCCGTGTTCGTTTATGGACTTCAATAATATTATATAGGAAAAAAAAAATTAAACATTAAAATATAATTATTGTTATGAATGTATCAATTATAGTGACTCTCCACATACATGGTGACTCTCTATATACTTAACTCCCATATTACATTACTCTTGTACTACTCTAAGAGCCTATAAATAGAGGCATTTGTATTTCATATTGGAATGAATATAATAGAGTTCTCTCATTCTCATTCTCTCTTTCTCTACGTTATCTCTACAATCTTGTTATCATATTTATATAACTTGTGTATTAGTTGCTAATAGACCGTTGTTCTACAACACGTTATCAGCACGAATTGCTTTTGGAGTGAAGCGTATTTTCATAAGGTAACTTGACAACCTCTCATACAAAATCAATATTGTAATCCATACAATTTTGGGCTATATTTAGTTTCATTATTCAATATTTTTGTTTTATTTATCTTAAACATAAGCCATATTATAAATCATACTAAGGTTGAAAGATAACTATTCTTGAAAAATGTTTGATGTTGCTTATTGAAAGAAAATGGTATATTCTCATTTTATATTCTATTTTCATATTTAGCTTTACACATTAGCAAAGTGATCTTGTTTTGCAAAGAAATTTTTATATTAAAGCATGGTGACATGATATAAAAAAAACCCAAGAGGTTTGTTTCATGGATAGTCTAGTCTAATGAATTTAATTTAATTCCTTTTAATATTTTATTAAATTTTAATATTAAATTGTCATTTATGAAATAAAACATTTTATATTATTTCTTTAACATTTGTAAAGAAAGGTTTAACTTATCATTCGTGTTCAACTAAAAGTTTAGTTGACAGACAAACCTTTACAAAGAATTTTCATAGTCATTATCTGTTGTTAATTTGTCTTTACACTAATATTAGTTATGACTAAATCATGTTAATCGCATTAAAGATAATTTTGAACCATTTATATTAAATGTCTAAAGCTATTGGTAATGTATATCAACTTTAACTAGGACATTAATCAAATCGATTTTGGGCATGATAAGCGACCCATTTATCTTGAATTATGATGTGTTGATGGAGTATGTTGACTTACATAGTAGATTTTTTTTATATAATCTTGACAATACATCCATGCATATGATATAGAAAGCTTCATGTATCTTATAAATTGTATTAACATTTCTCATTAAATACATATTGAATAATAATATTTATAACCACTTAATGATTTTGATGTTTCGTATTCATAACTCATATAGTAACTAATGTCTTTCATAATATGCGTTATATTAAAGTTGCTTTGCATTTTAATAATGTTTATCGAAAGATATATTACATGATTGGCTTTATAGTTATCTTTAGAATATATGTATGCATTGATGAGGTCACATTTTTTCTCATGAAAATATTATATATAATCAGTGGTAAATGCTAATTTCTGATATAATAAAAAAATAAAATAAATTAAAACTTATGTCAAAGGTTTTTATTTCAGTATTATTACTATTGCAATTCACTACAACGAACATAACTTGCTTTATATGGTGGATAATAATTTTTATGGATATTTGTGAATGTTATAATATTCATAATTAGATACTATATATTTGAAATGCATGTATTAAAACTTGTTCATAGGTTATTAAAACATTGTTTGGACTTGATGGAGATATTTATTTATGTTTCAAGTAAGAGTGACAAAATACATGTATAAAAGTCATACTTGCGATTATTTATATTGTGAGAAACTAATACATAAATTATATGTTTTCTTATAAATGATGGAATCACTTTATTTCATAAAGGTTGTACCATAACTTGTTTTATTTGGTAACATGTCATAACATCATAAAGTATATAATACAACTTTATGTATACATTGTGTTTCATATGTTATCAGTTTTGAAGAAAACATTATGGTATATTATCACACAGTTATACCATTAACTGTGAAAGATTCATTTATAATATGACACTTGAGCTGTCATACTCTCTAAGATTTATTATAAATTGATGGAAGCTTGTAAGAATTTGGATCGATAAATCGTAATGATTCGATCATATAACTTCTTCTCAACTAGTGTTATGTGATGAGAAGATTATATATACAAGTTGATTAAAACAGTTTTCATTGTCATATCTCATGTATGCTCTTGAAGTAACAAGATTATCAAACAACATATATGGTTTGAAATGACCACAATATATGAAAGTTGTCGTTCAAATCCATTCCCTGAAGTGAATGTGATGATATAATGATCAATGTAAAGTTCATGATCATGGTAATTGAGGAAATTATTATGATGCTCAAGTAAATGAGATCAAATAAGTTAATGTGTGGTAATTATAAACGATCGATATAAAAGTCGTGATCATGGTGAATGAACAAAATTGTAAAGATCATCATGTTGATAATAAGGTCAACATGTTAATATTGAAATTGATCACAAGAAGTTCCACACTAAAGGAGTAATTATACGAGAATAAAAAATATGGGAAACATATTATAACATGAATATTTGAAATAATAATGCATTATTCTCTCGTATTTTATTTCGTGTATTAGACAAACACGAGCACAACTAAAGCATATATGATCGTAAACTATAAGTTTTCGGATCATAAATTACAATAAATTTGCTTGACCGGTTAGACCATTCCGTGTCACTGATGATGTGAAAAATATAAAGAACCAGAAGATTCTTCATGGTCATTAAACATACAATGTTTGCTCTTAAGGGGAAGATAATTATTTAGCAACTAAGATGGGTGTAAATCTCTAATATAGTATGGAAATGATAAAAAGGATATGTGTATCCCGACATGATACCATTTAGTGTTCTAAAATTGATGCATCGTCTAAATGGTTATCAAGTTCGCAACCTGAAGTTTGCGTGATTTATGACTTAGCTAATAAGATAGCAAGCATATTATTCCAGAGTGGCATGTTTATTTTGGTTATAATTGTGAATTTAATTCTCAAGTTAGTAATGATAATTAGAATACGTGTTTTGGTGAGAAGTTCACTAAACATCTATTTGCAAAGATGATAATCATGAGAGCAAAAGTACATGTTTATATATGAGTACATGTGCTTATACATGACTAATAGTAATCCACATCAAGCCAACAAGTTATTTAACCTTTCCCCATTATAATTGGTTTTCGGTCAGGAACCAAACATTTCCCATCTATTGTTTTGATGTGCGATATATTTTGCAATTGATCCACCACAATGCACAAAAGATGGGACTTCAAAGAATGTTGAGAATATATGTTGGATAAGAATAAGTATTGATAACAACGTACTTAGAGTCGTTAAAGGTGCGATTTGATTGATTTTTATTTTAGCAATCAATATTTCCAACATGAGGGGGGATAAAAAGCAGTTGAAAAGATGAAATGAATTATCACTTGATCCTCAAATTAATAAGTGTGAACTGAAAGTACAAAGGATAATTCATTTACAAGAATAATTTGATTACCAGATGTATTCACTGACCTAAATATAGTGACTAGCTAAGTCACATGTATCAACTGCTAGTGCTCCAATTGAATTAGTGTCCCAGAAAGGGCAACCATACATTGGTGATATGTCTATGGCATGCCTGAAGCGTAGTAGACTAGTCGGTTCCAAGAATAAAATCCTCGAAAATGGAGCAGGTAATGAAAATGGTCGAGTCGAGGTATAGTAAAAAGGTCTCCTGAAGAGACATTAGACATGATGGTCCCAGAAGAACCTCAGGTACCTGAAAATAAAGAGATCTCGTTATATAGTATCATGTCTATGAAATGTATGGAATCGAAATAAATCGACGTCGTTATAAATTTGTATGTAATGTAGCGCTTGAAATGAGGATCAAGACGTAAGATCTACCTATAAAGGAAAACAAAGAGATGATTGGCCAAAATGGAAAGACGCAAATACGGTAGAGTTGAATTCTCTATTGAAAATGAAAGTTTTGGACCAGTAGTCCATACAATAAAAGTTGTAAAACATATAGATACGAAAAGGTCTTTTGTGTGAATCAATATTTGAAAAGAAAATGATATAAGGTAAAATTGGTGGCACAAGAATTTCGCAAAGACCCATAATTTATTATGAGGAAACTCATTCTCCAGTGGTGGATACAATGATTTTTGTTATTTGTCTGGTAATACAAAGAGAGAATTGAAATGCGTCTAATAAATATCATGATTCATTTGACACTGAAAGTTTACATGAAAATACCTGATGAAGGATTTAATGTGTCAAAATCTTGTAATGTAAGTTCTCGAGAACATTATGATCGGAATAAACAGATTCAATTCTGAATACTTTATGTTTTGTATGATTGAATTGAATATAAGTGGAACTCCTTATGAGTATCCTAAAGCAACCGAATGCTTAAAAGGTAATATGAAACATCGTAGGATGTAATTATTGTGCACCAATACACCACAGGTAATAAATTGAACCTGGTGATTATAATACTTCAATGTATAAGAGTGGTACAATATATATTGGTGAAATATATGTTATTGTTTTTCAATTGAAGAGTGAAAGCACTTGCGTAATTGGTCAAGATGGAAAAGTCATTGATGGATTGATGATGCCTGCAACATTGATATCAATACCTTAAGAAGTATTATGTAAAGGTAATAAATATGTATGGACTAAAATAAGGAGATTGAGTGTTGTAAAACTCATGAAATATCTGATAACGAGCAACATAAGTTTGATAGTATTATCCAACTTTAATCAAAAGTTCTCTCTTAAAAGTTCACTCGCAGTTTACAGTGATGATGTCTTAACATTATCGAGGACTCTGTAGAATTTTTAAAAGGGGAATTTGTTTTTGAAAGTCCTTGACATAGTGCACTTGTTGCTTGACCTACAATTCGAGTACATGTGTAATGATATGTTTATCAGTCCATCAAAGTATACCTTGAAAAGATGGTGGGACATTTTACAATGGACATAAATCATACTCAAAGTGCATTAAAGTTGTCCAATTACTTGATATG
>JAUTDX010007513.1:0-42771 GCA_030844895.1 Ambrosia x helenae
ATTTTTTCTCATGAAAATATTATATAAAATCAGTGGTAAATGCTAATATTCTGATATATTAAAAAAATAAAATAAATTAAAAACTTATGTCAAAGGTTTTTTAAGTTTATTACTATTGCAATTCACTACAACGAACATAACTTGCTTTATATGGTGGATAATAATTTTTATGGATATTTGTGAATGTTATAATATTCATAATTAGATACTATATATTTGAAATGCATGTATTAAAAACTTTTCATAGGTTATTAAAACATTGTTTGGACTTGATGGAGATATTTATTTATGTTTCAAGTAAGAGTGACAAAATACATGTATAAAAGTCATACTTGCGATTATTTATATTGTGATAAACTAATACATAAATTATATGTTTTCTTATAAATGATGGAATCACTTTATTTCATAAAGGTTGTACCATACCTTGTTTTATTTGGTAACATGTCATAACATCATAAAGTATATAATACAACTTTATGTATTATTGTGTTTCATATGTTATCAGTTTTGAAGAAAACACTTATGGTATATTATCACACAGTTATACCATTAACTGTGAAAGATTCATTTATAATATGACACTTGAGCTGTCATACTCTCTAAGATTTATTATAAATTGATGGAAGCTTGTAAGAATTTGGATCGATAAATCGTAATGATTCGATCATATAACTTCTTCTCAACTAGTGTTATGTGATGAGAAGATTATATATACAAGTTGATTAAAACAGTTTCCATTGTCATATCTCATGTATGCTCTTGAAGTAACAAGATTATCAAACAACATATATGGTTTGAAATGACCACAATATATGAAAGTTGTCGTTCTAATCCATTCCTGAAGTGAATGTGATGATATAATGATCAATGTAAAGTTCATGATCATGGTAATTGAGGAAATTATTATGATGCTCAAGTAAATGAGATCAAATAATTTAATGTGTGGTAATTATAAACGATCGATATAAAAGTCGTGATCATGGTGAATGAACAAAATTGTAAAGATCATCATGTTGATAATAAGGTCAACATGTTAATATTGAAATTGATCACAAGAAGTTCCACACTAAAGGAGTAATTATACGAGAATAAAAAATATGGGAAACATATTATAACATGAATATTTGAAATAATAATGCATTATTCTCTCGTATTTTATTTCGTGTATTAGACAAACACGAGCACAACTAAAGCATATATGATCGTAAACTATAAGTTTTCGGATCATGAATTACAATAAATTGGCTTGACCGGTAGACCATTCCGTGTCACTGATGATGTGAAAAATATTGAAGAACCAGAAGATTCTTCATGGTAATTAAACATACAATGTTTGCTCTTAAGGGGAAGATAATTATTTAGCAACTAAGATGGGTGTAAATCTCTAATATAGTATGGAAATGATAAAAAGGATATGTGTATTCCGACATGATACCATTTAGTGTTCTAAAATCGATGCATCGTCTAAATGGTTATCAAGTTCGCAACCTGAAGTTTGCGTGATTTATGACTTAGCTAATAAGATAGCAAGCATATTATTCCAGAGTGGCATGTTTATTTTGGTTATAATTGTGAATTTAATTCTCAAGTTAGTAATGATAATTAGAATTAGAATACGTGTTTTGGTGAGAAGTTCACTAAACATCTATTTGCAAAGATGATAATCATGAGAGCAAAAGTACATGTTTATATATGAGTACATGTGGTTATACATGACTAATAGTAATCCACATCAAGCCAACAAGTTATTTAACCTTTCCCCATTATAATTGGTTTTCGGTCAGGAACCAAACATTTCCCATCTATTGTTTTGATGTGCGATATATTTTGCAATTGATCCACCACAATGCACAAAAGATGGGACTTCAAAGAATGTTGAGAATATATGTTGGATAAGAATAAGTATTGATAACAACGTACTTAGAGTCGTTAAAGGTGCGATTTGATTGATTGATTTTTATTTTAACAATTAATATTTCCTACATGAGGGGGGATAAAAAGCAGTTGAAAAGATGAAATGAATTATCACTTGATCCTCAAATTAATAAGTGTGAACTGAAAGTACAAAGGATAATTCATTTACAAGAATAAATTGATTACCAGATGTATTCACTGACCTAAATATAGTGACTAGCTAAGTCACATGTATCAACTGCTAGTGCTCCAATTGAATTAGTGTCCCAGAAAGGGCAACCATACATTGGTGATATGTCTATGGCATGCCTGAAGCGTGGTAGACTAGTCGGTTCCAAGAATAAAATCCTCGAAAATGGAGCAGGTAATGAAAATGGTCGAGTCGAGGTATAGTAAAAAGGTCTCCTGAAGAGACATTAGACATGATGGTGCCAGAAGAACCTCAGGTACCTGAAAATAAAGAGATCTCGTTATATAGTATCATGTCTATGAAATGTATGGAATCGAAATAAAATCGACGTCGTTATAAATTTGTATGTAATGTAGCGCTTGAAATGAGGATCAAGACGTAAGATCTACCTATGAAGGAAAACAAAGAGATGATTGGCCAAAATGGAAAGACGCAAATACGTAGAGTTGAATTCTCTATTGAAAATGAACGTTTTGGACCAGTAGTCCATACAATAAAAGTTGTAAAACATATAGATACGAAAAGGTCTTTTGTGTGAATCAATATTTGAAAAGAAAATGATATAAGGTAAAATTGGTGCACAAGAATTTCGCAAAGACCCATAATTTATTATGAGGAAACGCATTCTCCAGTGGTGGATACAATGATTTTTGTTATTTGTCTGGTAATACAAAGAGAGAATTGAAATGCGTCTAATAAATATCATGATTCATTTGACACTGAAAGTTTATATGAAAATACCTGATGAAGGATTTAATGTGTCAAAATCTTGTAATGTAAGTTCTCGAGAACATTATGATCGGAATAAACAGATTCAATTCTGAATACTTTATGTTTTGTATGATTGAATTGAATATAAGTGGAACTCCTTATGAGTATCCTAAAGCAACCGAATGCTTAAAAGGTAATATGAAACATCGTAGGATGTAATTATTGTGCACCAATACACCACAGGTAATAAATTGAACCTGGTGATTATAATACTTCAATGTATAAGAGTGGTACAATATATATTGGTGAAATATATGTTATTGTTTTTCAATTGAAGAGTGAAAGCACTTGCGTAATTGGTCAAGATGGAAAAGTCGTTGATGGATTGATGATGCCTGCAACATTGATATCAATACGTTAAGAAGTATTATGTAAAGGTAATAAATATGTATGGACTAAAATAAGGAGATTGAGTGTTGTAAAACTCATGAAATATCCTGATAACGAGCAACATAAGTTTGATAGTATTATCCAACTTTAATCAAAAGTTCTCTCTTAAAAGTTCACTCGCAGTTTACAGTGATGATGTCTTAACATTATCGAGAGACTCTGTAGAACTTTTAAAAGGGGAATTTGTTTTTGAAAGTCCTTGACATAGTGCACTTGTTGCTTGACCTACAATTCGAGTACATGTGTAATGATATGTTTTACCAGTCCATCAAAGTATACCTTGAAAAGATGGTGGGACATTTTACAATGGACATAACTCATACTCAAAGTGCATTAAAGGTTGTCCAATTACTTGATATTGGAAAATTATTCATTTTATCTCCTACCAAAGTAGATATTTTCACTCTACAAGTACCATAGTGATTATATATATGCACATTAGTATATGTCTTGATAGTTATGCATGATTATAATATTTTTCACTTGAACTTATCGCCACGATATAGCCTATGACAAGCATGCAGACATTGGAATGAGTTAAAACAAATATTACAGGTATGAATGATGTTTAATTTTATTTTCTAACCCATGGAAACAAGTTTGGTTAGTCTTGTAGATGTTGGGAATATAACACAACAATAGGGGATCATATGATATTTATTTCAAGAGGAGGTACCAAAAAAATCTCATATGAAGATCATACACCATTGCTTAACATAAAGGATTGTATTTTAAGGGATCGATCGACATTTCATTGGCTACGGAAGCTTTAAGCAACTTTCAAGGAAGGTTGACACATGTTACTAAAGACTACATATTCAAATGAGGGGGAGTATCATACAAGTTGCACTCTTTTTCCCTTAACTAAGTTTTGTCCCATTGGGTTTTCTTAGTAAGGTTTTTAATGAGGCAACATACCTGATCCAGAAGTATCAGGGAGAGTAATACGCGCTGCACTCTTTTTCCCTTAGCTGAGGTTTTATCCCACTGGGTTTTTCCTGGCAAGGTTTTTGACGAGGCAGCATCGCAAAGCGTATTAAAAGAATGATATATTATTTCATGATGTGGATAGTCAAGGGGGAGTGTTATGAATGTATCAATTATAGTGACTCTCAACATACATAATGACTCTCCATATACTTAACTCCCATATTACATTACTCTTGTACTACTCTAAGAGCCTATAAATAGAGGCATTTGTATTTCATATTGTAATGAATATAATAGAGTTCTCTCATTCTCATTCTCTCTTTCTCTACGTTATCTCTACAATCTTGTTATCATATTTATATAACTTGTGTATTAGTTGCTAATAGACCGTTGTTCTACAACAATTGTTTTAAATTTATTTATTTTTTCAATCTATTTATGAAATATAATTTAACATTTTTTTAAATTTTTTTTTTGGGCCGTAGCCCTTTAACAACTTACTGTTTTTTTTTTCAATCTATTTATGAAATATAATTTACATTATTAAATTAATTTATCACTTGTAGGTAACAATAAAAAACGGGGTAGCTTTTGGGGCGCTATTTGCAAACAATTTTTTAGGTTAATGCAACGGGAGCCGTATCGAACCGAGCATTCCATTGGTACGAAGTATAGGCTTATCAAAATTGTTGGGACAATCGAAAGACGGGAGAAAGTGACGAGGATGTGTTGAAAAAGACGCTTTCGATGTTTAATAGCAAGAAAGGGGGGTGGGCGTACATGAGACCGTATGAGATCTTGAAGTCGTGTGAAAATGGAAGGTGCTGCCAAACGAAGTGGCACAAGCAAAAAGAACGAAGACGAGCTCGTCGGGAAATTATAGTTTTGGGGGGTCCACCGCACGTTGTGCTATCGATATAAATGATAACCCGGAGTTTGAAGATGAAGCTCCAACTCCCGAATCGGAGCGGCCAACGGGAAGGGACCGCGCTAAAAAAGCCGCGGCGAGCTCAAAAGCAAAGGCCTCCGCTCCGGCATTAAGTGTGGTTGACAAAATAGATTCGTTGATTGAGAACTTTAACCACTTTAAGTCGGAGCAACAAGAAAGGTGGAATGAAAGAAGGAAGGAGAAGGAAGTAGCGGCGACTCTAGAGAAGGAGAGACTAGAGTTGGAGAGGGCACGGCTCGCGTACGAGCAAGAAAAGGTGGAGTTTGCGATGATGGACAAAAATATCGACGATCTTCCCGAGCAAGAAAGAGCGGGGTGGGAGGCGAAGAGAAACATGATCGCGAACAAGTGGCTTGGAAAGAATATGCTTTAGATTTTTTTTTATGTAATTTTCTTGTTATTTTTTAAATTTCCATGCATTGTAGGTTGTAATTTCTTTTAGTTTAATGAACTTTATCTTTAGTTTTTTATTTACGGTTTAAAAAAAAATTAAATTATATGTTTTTTTATACATTTTTTATAAAAAATAATTACGAAATATAAAATATATAATCAAAAAAAAGGAAAAAGAATAAAAAAAGGAAGGGGAAATGGGGAATGGGGAAGACATTTCCAAACTTTGGGGGAGGAAATGGGAGAAATGATGTGGCGCTGATGTGGCAATTGGGAGAGTTTGGGGAAAGGGGAGGCACACCATGTATAAATTATAATAATCAAACTAAAATCCAAAGTTGAACATAATATTTTATTTTATTGACAGAAGTAGAAGTTATATTTATCAATAATAAAACACACCCTCCGTCAAAAAAAAAAAAAAAAAAAAAAAACACACCCTCTCTTCTCAATACTTTATAGTTTATACTACTCAAAACCACCACCACCACCGCCGCCGCCGTACGACGGCGACCACCTCACTTTCTTACAGATCCTTCACCAGTGACCAAACCCTTTTCACCATCTCTCCAATTAACCTTCTTGTCTTTTACATTATCTACTTAACCCTTTTCACATATTTGTTTTGAGAGAGAGAAAAAAAAAGGGAAATTATGCTCTGTAATAAGTTCCAGTTATTCGATTCTTTACCCTCATAATTCATTTCAGACTCTGTTTTTTTTTTTAAATTTCACATGGCAAAAAGGGTTTATGAAGTTTGGAAAGGAAGAAATGTAAGATTTTTAATTTGCCCCCTTGTTTTTTTTTTTTTTTTTAATTTGGTAATTTAGGTCAGCTTTATTTTATATAGTTCATATGTGTTGATTGTTATTTATTACTCCTGATATTCTTCTTTGATCAGTGCTTGTTTTGTTTGTAAGTGTATGTTTTGTTTATTAGTTGAGTGTCATCAATCTTTATTACTATCATTTTGGTGTTAGGGTTAGTGATAAAGATTTGAAATTGAAATGGGGTTTTTATTTAGTGATAAAGTTGTAATCTTGGATTGTAAAAGATGTATAAGTACTTAGGGTTTGTGTTATAGATACCTGGAACAAGGGAGTTAGGGTTTACAAGGATTGAGGGACTGGCAATTGGAATTTAACAATCCGAGGGAACGCTTTTGTTCAGGATCGGGCTCGTTTGAGGCCGTTGTTAGGTTTTGAAATTGAAAACTTTGGGTTGAACAGTTTAACTCTCGACCCGTGTTAAACTGTTAGGGGCAAGGTTTCTGGTTGAACAGTTGAACCCGTGACCCGTGTGGGATATATTAATATTGTTACTCTTGATATAGTTTTTGAACGATTTAGTGTGATCGTCTTTATCCTCTTGGGGTTAGGTTTAGTGATAAAGATTAGAAATTGAAATGGGTTTGTATTTAGTATGTAAGATTGGAACTTATGATCAAGTTGTAACCTTGGATTTCAAAAGATTTAAGGCTCTAGGGTTTGTATTATGCATACATAGAGCAAGGAAGTTAGGGTTTAGTAGTCTTGGTAGACTGGCAATTGGAATTTAGAGTTTTGCAAGTGAGGAAGAACATTGTTGGTTGAGTACTTGAGTAGAATAACGTTACTGTTTTGATATTGTTACGTTTGATGGCTTTTAATCTTATTGAGCAAACACCAAGAGACGGGAAGATTTGGGTTTTGTTTTATCTCAACGATATAAATAGAAGCAAGTTATCTATAAGGGGAACCCGTCAAATGGGTCAAACAAGTTGAAAGTCGCCCAAAGATTTATTAATAATTCAGGCAAACTCGTGATTCATGAACCGTTTTTATTCAGATATAGCTTATCCATCTAACAATATTATTTTGTGATGGTTGTTTACTCATTTAGAAAAAACTGAGACAAAAAAGTTGTTTACGGCATTGCTGGTCAACCCACTCTGCCCAGCCCGTTTTGACCCGTAGTAAAACAAACCCCTGAACCCATTTTGAAACTTGCATGATGCATAGTTGTTAAAAGCCATCACCTCTTGCGCCTAGGCCCATTTTGTAGGCCAGGCGAGTCAATTGCGCTTTAAGTCCAAGCAGTTGCGCTTTAGTTTTCCGGGTGATGGCTTGGGCGCAGATTCCGACGAGATATCCAAATTCCGAAGAGTTTCCAACCAAATTCTCTAAATTATGGCTAGATTTCAGCCATGTTTATATTTTTGTATAAGGAAAACTACTTTGATGCACTAATACATTTATAATTTAGAACTTTTGATACTAATTAGATGATATTAAATGTTATATAATAGCTTCTGTTTATTTTATTTGAAGAATACTATTTTTTTTTCTAATACATAGTATATATTCTTCCTTTTATTTCTTTGTTAACTTTTTTTTTTTATCTCAGGCCCTCGCTTTTTTGCGCCTTGGGCCTAGGCCACAGGCGAGGCCTATGCACCTTGAGTGCGCCTAGCGCCTTTGATAACTATGGCATGATGTATGGTTAGATTCGTGGTGACATTTGTTGTTCTTACTTTAATTATTTCACAAATTCACAGTCCTTAAGGAATTCCATCAGCCTTTTTTTAAGCTTTACCTGATCATTTTATAACTATTTTCTTCTTCTTTTTTTTTTAATACAATTTCACTGTTTTTGTTCCAGAAATTCTTTCTTGGAGGGAGATTGATATTCGGTCCAGATGCCATGTCTTTGCTTGCTACATTTTCTCTGATTGTTGTTCCGGTTATTATTTTTTGTATATTTGTTGGAAGACATCTTCGCCATGAATTCCCGTCATATAATGCAGGATACGCCATCAATGTAGCAGCAATCCTCTATACAATATATGTAAGCCCTCTTAATCCTTCACAAAAATGATAATAGTCTTTTCTTTTTATACTGATTAGTTTATGATTGCAAAAGTTTATAAAATCAATATTTTAAAAGCCATAACGGTAGAGACCTGATTAGTAAGGGTGGCAATTTCAACCCGTTTGCTTATGAATGGGTGACTTCAGGTTATGCTTCCATAATCAGCAAAAAATAAAAATTTAAAATGAATTTCATCCTTTTGAAAAGGATAAATATTATTACATTGAAATTCCATCAACGTTTTCGCCGAACTCGCTATGGCCCATCGCAACCCACATTTGAAGTATCTATTTTTAACCTAACCATGCATTGGCTTGTCGCTACCCGCATTCGAAGTACTAATTTAAACCCGAACCTGTTTTGACCCATGACCCAATATGCCTGACCTGTTTGACTGATTTTGATAGGTATTGGTGCTGCTACTTCTTACTTCAGCCCGTGATCCAGGGATAGTTCCCCGTAACTCACACCCACCTGAAGAAGAATTTACATACGAAACAGGGGGGAGACAAACACCGTCTTTACAATTCCCAAGAACCAAAGAAGTTATGGTCAACGGTGTTTCAGTTAGAGTCAAATATTGTGACACATGTATGCTTTATCGCCCTCCGCGCTGCTCTCATTGTTCTGTTTGTAACAATTGTGTCGAACGGTTCGATCACCACTGCCCTTGGGTTGGCCAATGCATTGGGCTGGTATGGTTTCGGTTCTCTTCACTTATGAAGTTATCTTTTTATTCTCTCTATATATTTTTTTCATTTACCCATAATTATTTTGTGATCCAGCGGAATTATCCTTTCTTTTTTCTATTTGTGTCTTCATCAACACTTTTATGCATCTATGTGTTTTCGATGTCGGCTTATTACATAAAGGTCTTGATGAATGATAACGAGGGTACGGTTTGGAGTGCGATGAAAGAATCCCCTGCATCGGTTGTATTAATGGCGTATTGTTTTATTTCACTTTGGTTTGTTGGTGGCCTCACCGGTTTTCATCTTTACCTCATCAGCTCAAACCAGGTTAGTAAAACCAACCCTTACTTGGATAGTGATAATATTATGGCCTATATTATTGCTAGATGCCACTTAGGTTGAGGCACATTGCACAGGCCTAACAGAGTATACCTTTGTAACATTGGCCTTTAAACGTCTCGTGTGTTTCAGACGACATATGAAAACTTCCGGTACAGATCAGACAACCGTTACAATGTTTATAATCAAGGTTGTATAAACAACTTTCTAGAAATTTTCTGCACTAGAATCAAGCCATCTAGGAACAAATTCCGGGATCTGGTTCAAGAAGTGCAACAGCCACCACCAGCAGCAGCTGCTGCTCGAGAATCTGCAACCAATGATGCAGGCATGGAGGACCGTCGTGTGAAAGTGGAAGATGACATGGATATTGGTGAAGATTTGTTAAAGATTTCTCAACGTCATAACATCGAAGGAATTGAAGCGGATATACGTAGCAGAGGGAATGATCAATGATGAAGTATGACCTTTCGGTTCGGTATGATTTTAGTTAGTTGAAGTTCATGAGGGTGTGGATGTTGTAAATGTTTGAGAGGGCAAAATTGTCATTTCGAAGTTCGGGTTGGTTAGTTTCGGTTGATTGATGAATATGTGTAATGGTGTGTGAAATTGTGTTACTGGCTTCATTCTTTGTGTAATTCAAGACTTGTGTACATGCATGCTTGTGCAATTATTTAACCAAAATAATTAACATTGTTCTCAATATAAACTTAATGTAGTAATATATATGAGAGCAATTATAAAATAAAGACATAAATGACAAATTAAAATCACAAAAAAATAACTCAATGGAAATGAAATACATTTATCTTGGTGTTGTATTTCGATCTAGTCGCCAAGCAGATCGAATTTATTCTGATCCATGTTCCGATACTCTCGTGTGGAGGAGGATCTCGGAACATGGGTCAGGGTCGTGTGATTATCAGTCATACCATTATAGTTGCTTGATATTCTCTTTGCACCAGGCAATGGAGGCCGGTTTTTAATGTTCATTTTTGCGTTCGGATGTGACTCACTCATTTGTCTTTGGTAACGTTGATGTAAGTTCCCGACAGGGGATGGTAAAGGAGCCAAAATCTCGTCTGTCGGGCTTGGCTCGGCACAAGGTGAAGACGTGCTTGTTTTGGTCGTCATGGGCTTTTTGGTTTCTCTAACGACCTCAAGTTTCTTTTCGGCTTCCTGCAAAACATGATATTCGCATTGACGTGTTATTATGTATGTTAGTCGTTGTTGAGGGATTCGAGTAGATGCAAAAACGCTAAATCATACCTCTTTCAAAGAAACCGAATCTGGATTTGGATTTGGATTTTCGGCCGTTTGATCCTTTGTCTGTTGCTCTCTTAGCGTTCTAGACTTATGTCGTGCCCTCGACTTTCTATGCCTACAACGAAACATTATATAAAAAACCAAATAAAATTTGTTTGTTCGTGATCTAAATATGTTAAAAATTCGAGTAACTTACTTCCTTGGCTCGGTTGTCTGAGCCAAATCATCATCGTCTACTTGAATCACGGGCAAACCACTATGATCACACGCCCACGGGCTTGTATGAAAGAACTTCAGTCACAACACAGGTCATTTTTAGTCTCAAAACATATTAACAACGCCGACGTGAAAGAGCTGGGTGTAGTTCTCACCTCGTGTTGGAGAGCAGAACTCGCAGAACCACGATAAGCAGGGTCTAGAGCCAAAAGAACCATTAAAAGTCCGAATGCCGGCCTTGGGTAGTCTCTAAAAGCTTCATGAAGATTCGGTTTGTATGAATGTGGTGGTCTAAATGTCGTCGATAACTTAAGTTTCTTCCAATAATCAGACGACGGCGTGCCACAGAGCTTGAAAATCTTGTGAAGTTGCTCAACCTGGATCCAAATAAACTCATGTTATGGTTATATAAATGTGTATGATTACAACAAAACTTATTTGGAATGTTTTAACCAAAATAAAAGTAAGATTTGCATCATGTTAACCTCGGTCCTGCCGGGCATAATCGGCCGTCCAGCAAACATTTCTGCTAAGAGGCAGCCAGCGCTCCAAAGATCGATACCTGGACCGTAGATCGTTGTGCCTAACAACAGCTCAGGTGATCGATACCAAAGCGTAACAACACGGTTGGTGAGTGGAACTGGCTTTTTCGGATTATAATAGTTTGCAAGTCCGAAATCTGCTATCTTTAAGTTCCCATCTTTATCGATTAGTAAATTCGACCCCTTTATATCTCGATGCAAAATCCCTCTTTCGTGACAGTGTTGCAGCCCCGAAAGCAGTTGTTTCATGTAAAACTTTACCTGAACACGATACACATTACATGATATATTGAACAACAAGTTTAGTTTTGAAAGTTTTGTCTGCCGAGAATACAAAATCGAACCTGAGGTTCGGTGAGCCTTTCATCAGGCCGAGAAATGATCCTTGCTAGATCGGTTTGCATATAGTCGAATACAAGATACAAACTATATTGCATTCGAGACGTTGCTAAACCTTCAAGCTTCACTATGTTAGGATGATCTAGCTTTCGCAACATCATGATTTCTCGGCCATAAACTTGACACTTTCGGGTTCAGAAGTGTCGAATCGCACCTTCTTAAGCGCTACGATTTTCTTGGTTTTTCGATCTCGTGCCTTGTACACGTTGCTATAAGTACCGGAACCAATCTATATATAACAAAAAGAACTACTTCAAACATACATCATTATATGAATACCAGTGACCTACATGGTACCAACTAGTGTCACGTCACACGTGACACTAGAAAACTTTTTTTTGTACATGACACTTGTTTTATGTGTTATACACATATTTGACAGTTTTAATAACACCGATTTACTATAAGTTTTTTTAAAAAATAACAACAGTAAATAAATCTTGAGTCAGCCCAAAATAACAACCGTAAATAAATCTTGAGTCAGCCACTGTTCAAAACCACCAAACAAAAAACCGACCTTATCGAGCTTATCATAAGCTTCGGCACTCTTCGGTACCAAACCATCAAGAGCGTCTTTCGGGACATTATCCGTCAGCCATTTCGGCCACCCATCAACCAACTCATCGATATCATCCGATCTCACGGACACACTACTCCACCGCACCACCACACCACCATCACTACCACCACGACCACGACCACCACCACTACTACTACCACCACCAGTACCACCACCACTACCATTACTTCTCCGTATCCCCTCCCTATCTCTACCACTCACCACCTTCTCCTTCCGACCACCACCACCGCTGCCACCACCGCCACTACTGCCGGAGCCGCCGGAGCTCCGGCCACGGGAATTTGAGTTTTTTGATCCTCTCACATAACCATTGTCCATTTTTAATTTGTGAAGGGTTTGATGGGATGATGAATGCATTAATGGCTTTGTTGGAGCACATCCCATGTCGGAGGATACTATGTAAGTGATGTTTGACAGACTGTTTGGTGGTGGATTGAAGGTGACATTCACATAGAAAACAAAACTAACTAAATATTTGGTTGATGAAACAAATGCAAATGCAGCCTTTTTTATTTATTTACATTTCAAATAATTCTTCTTCTTCTTATTATTATTATTTATTATTGAAAAGTAAAATATAAGTTGCCGGCCAGTGCCGGCGACGAGATTACCATTTCCGACAATGCATACAAAATCACGTATTTTCCACGTGGCAAAAGAAAAACGGTCTGACATGACATGACATGACACTTCTTTTCCTTTATTTTGTTTAAAATCGTTTGTTTTTTATAAAATATATCCTTGTCTTAGATTTGTCGTAGTGATAATGGTTTTTTAAGTAATGTCGTTTTTTAGAAGTTTACATTTTTTGAGTGATTACTTCGATGCTAGTCGAGTGATGTTTTATATAAGTCCAAATAAGCGATTGCGAGAAATTTTAATTTCCTTTTAACTTTATTAGTATAAAGTTTATTACAAACTATGTTATATAGTTTATGAAAAATTGATATAAAAAATTTAATTAAAATAAATATAAGGGTTTATGGGACCTCATTGTGCTGAATTAGAAGTTGCATTACATGAACAATTAATATAGGGTTGATTCTCAGGATTTAGGTGTTTTAGCCGAGCTCGAAAAAAATGTGCCTAATGGGCTTATAAGTTATTATTTTTAAATGGGTATGGGCTTATAAGTTTTGGGGCTTTAAGTTTTAAATGAGCCAAGGTATAAGTTTTTTAAATTGTAATGGGCTTAAGTATAGTTTTTAAGTTTTAAATAGGTTTTATATTAAAACTAGCGGCTTATACTACCCATCATTTCACGGCAGGCGGCAAACAACGTAGATTGATTTATATAGCTTCGTAAGTTAAAAACGTTCATTAAAAAAATATAGTAACAACATTGAAAATGCTAGAGGGTGAAAAAATGAAGGCGATATAAAAGCACAAAAAAAATACGGTATGGCAGTAAAGGGTGAGAATCGAACGAGCCTCTAATTAGTTATTATAGATTATTGAAAATCAATGAAGCAATCTACCGACTCATACTTGTTTCAGACACAATATATACTTATAGGTTTACGCTACAGAAGAAGAAGAAAAAAAAGCAAACATAAAGATTCGAGCGAGGTCCCAAAAGTTTGAAAATCAACCCGTTTAACCACTACACTGCATCGGTGCCGATAAAAAAAATTAGTTTTATAAATAAATATATAACATTATATAGGACATATCATAAACAATGCGCCTCGAAAAAAATGGCCCTGGCATAACATATTTGAAGAAAAACTACCAAATGTAAAGTGTATTAACAAAACACATGCTAATAACATATTTAAACTTATATAATATATTGTATACTATTAACTAGCACAATCTCGTGTATTACATGGCTTGATAAATGTAATTTTATATAACTACAGTTGAAAAAGTTATTTTAAGAAAACATATGCATTGCACAGTTTACACTAATTTAATAAAATATAATGTAACTTGTTAACATATACAATTATTAAGATATATATTTAAAAAATAAACTTACAATTATAAATTTTGTTAAATTAATTTTTTAAACATCATTTCTTTTAACTGTGTACTAGTGGGTATGCCCGCGCGTTGCGGCGGGTGTTCCGACCGATATCACATTCAATTATGACGTGTATTACGAACCACAACCCATTCTTGGTTTAAGTTTTTCTTATTGTCCTCTCATTTTATCAATGATTTTAAAAACCGGTCTAATACTCTGTCTTAAAAACCAGATGACATAATATATCTGACTATTGATCTAGCAACCATCTCACATAGCTCACACAACTCATATGAACACCTTATTTAAATAATAAAATTTTAGTTCTCTAATCTCATACTATTAATTTAAGAAGAAAATATTAACAACGAATATAAAAAAAATACTATATTATTAGTTTAAATATAAATTACAAAAAAAATACTCAAAGCTAATATTCTATGCCTTCTACAAGTTTTAATCGATTTTTACAAGGAAACAAGAATGGGATAATGTATTGTGGATGCAACCCAATTGGGTACTTTGTTTCATTCATACCAACTTTAGCCAAAAACTGGTTGAGGTGTCAATACTTTGATGAGGTGTCGATCTATTATAAGCTCAAAATGTTGGCATTTTCAAAACATGCAAGATTGTTAGGGCATTTTCCTGATTCACCATTCAAAGCGTTTTGGTCAGAATTGGTATATATGAAACAAGATACATCCTTGGTGACCTACGAGTATTTTTATATATGAGTGACTCGATGAAAAAAGTTGAATACTTATGTTGTGTGGCCTCCACATACGTTGTCCCCCAAAAAAGAACTATAAAAATTAAGGATCACTAATGGCAGTTAAGAACATATGCAATTACCTGATGATTTAGCGCAACGCCATCATCATGAAGGTTTTCATCATGTTCATAATCATCTTTTATACCACCTTCTGGGAAAACCACAAAATAAAACTTTTATAACCAAGTCAATAAAGCAGAAAAAAGGAAAGGGTACCACCACCAACCATGAGCCAACCAAAAAACACCAATGCTTTTTACATTACAACACTTTAAACATTAATTTGTTAATTTGTACTACTTTGACATTTGGATGGCACAAAGGCAGATTTCTTTGACAAATAGTCAAACATTTTGAACGACATGTTTTGACCAGTACCCATTTTGAATCAAACCTACTTCAACTCGAACCAATAACCCATTTTGCATATCTACATTTGAGTCATTTGACTTAATATATGCCAAATCAGCCAATCAATTTCAGATCTTTTTACTTGTTTCAACAATAATTGACCACACAATTGACTTTTGCCTGGTTCGGTGGTTCCTAACTTCCTATCCACATAATCCTTAGACGGTGATCCACAAAGCTGGAAAATTTTGTGCAGTTGTTCTACCTACAATTCACAACTGTTCTATAGAACCCAATCTCAAAACTGACCGTTTGCGATCCGTTACCCAGCCAACTCATTTTGACACCTCAAGTCAAGCATAAACTCACAGTAGACTCACATAAGCAACTGCTCGTGTAGAACGACGAAATATCCGTCATCAATGAAGGCGGTTCCAAACAATTGCTTGGCTGACCTTTTCTCCCGTTGCTAAATATTATCAAACAATGATAAGACAGTAAATGTATATTATATTAGCATTAGCATTAGAACATACCTTGATTTCTACCGAACCCATCATCCACATTACTGAATTACTCTTCATCTTTCTGCACATCACACAAAAAAAAGGATTTTCAAGTGGTTCCCACCTCTCTGTCATATACAAAAAGCAAAAAAAAAAAAAGAGTAAACAAAACAATGACCATAAATTACCAATTCGTTGAATAATGGCACAAGGTTTCCAATCCTGCGACCAGCGGGTACGATTTACCAAGGAGTTTTAGCATCTACAATATCCCAATTCTGTGACCAGCGGGTACGATTTCCCAAGGAGTTTTAGCATCTACAATATCTCCCTTGCTCAAAAAGAGATAGTTGAAAGGCAAATTAAGCTATTTTTATACGAGTTGAGTAAATTAAAAAGTTGCTCTCTTTCTTTTTCAAATTAGCATAATTATTACCTCTTCTACATAATCGTTTCAGTGTTGTCTTGCATTTCAGTTGTGGCTTCATAGTAAATATCTTAAATTCCAAAGTAAGTCAACTGAGATTTAGTTTAGGCAACAGAGCCCAATTAAAAACTATTTTCTAGTAAAATTTTATCAAAATCAAGATTTAAAAGTATGGAAACGAGCCTCGAGGCGTTTTCCCTTCGCCTCACGAGGCGTAAGCCTCGAGGCGAACCTAGGCGTAAACCCGAGGCGAAATTAAAAAATAAATTAAAAAATTATATATCTTAAAAAAAAAACACTAACTAATTTCATCATCAAAAACACACATAAAAGAAGACATGAAATGTCACAAAAAGTCTAAAACATCAAAAGCATACCTCAAAACCGAAGCGCACCTTTTCTTACCGCCTCAGGCCTGTGAGGCGCACCACAAAGAACCCCTGAGGTGACGCCTCAGACTCATTTTTGCCCCGAATCACCTTGAGGCGCGCCTCAAGGTGTGCGCCTCGACCGTTTTTTAAAACCATGATCAAAATCTTTCCATAGAAGGTCAATTAAGAAGCTGCAATGTATAAAGTATCCTATTTTACCTGGTTCAGTGCAGAGAACAACCTATAGCTGGACCCAACATTGCGCCTCCATATGCCATAATGGAGCCTATGTTCCGACAATGTTGATGTTTGTTGATTCAGTTACCTATGAACTTGTCAAACAAATATATTCAAGGTCTTTTTAGTTGTTCTATTTTAAAAATTGATTATTAGTAAAATTTTGCTTATGTTTTAATAGTAGAACAGGAAATTATTACGAGTTCGGACAATGTTGGCATGATGAAATGAGAAATTGAAACAACATAACATACTGACATATGGTAAAAGAAAATAGCATAAGGGAGATATCCATCATCCTTGTTTGTACCATGTAATTATAATGATGCTATGTTGGAGGCTATGTAGTCATGGAGACGAAACTTGAATCCAATTCAGTTTACTGAAATGCATTCAACATGACTATAAATACTAATTATCTAATAAAAAAATACCCCTAAAACTTTTCCATAAAAAAATCATCAGTTACCCAATTCACTACCTAACAAAGAATCACATAGCTTGCCTTTTCTTTCACCTCCACACATTATGGCAAGAAACAAGATGAAAATAGGCATAGTTCTACTCGAAACAGACCTGGAGTCATTTGTTTAGAGCACCTCCAAATTTATATCATTCTCCTAACTAAATAAACCTACAAATCAGAAATTTAAATCAGCTTGTTAGGTCATCTAAATAATACACGCTGTGAGTACTGACAACAACATCATGTCCACAAAACCATAAAAGAAGTGTGTATCTTAAATTTGTAAGATTCGATCAAATGAAAGACCAAAACATCTCCATCAAGCAAGTTTTGCCAAACTGCAAAATTTTTTCCATCATGCACAAAGCTCATTGTACTTAGCATAAAAATAGACATGCTCCCCATTTTCATCTTCAACCACCATTTCAGAATCAACTTTCATTAAAAATAACTTCTGAAACAATATTGGAAAATGTTGTATTGAAAAGAAAGCAATGGGTTACACAAACTTTTTTTAACTAAAACTTATCGCCACTCCGCACGTTCTTGAGAATATAATACCATTACCATATTATATGCAGTATCAACATGTCCTTTCACCATCTTTATACAGCTTGGGTGCTTTGTTCCTAGGCTTAACTGGACCTCCACAGCTTTAGTCATGGAAGGTGACTTTACAGACTTGCTTGAAAACTCTTAAGCTACATATTAAGAATATCAGTAATATGTAAACTCGATATTATATGGTTGAAACATACAGTATACTTGATTAAATTTGATAAAGTATAAACTGTTCTAAGTGGAATACACTCCCAAAAGAAGATTTGCCCTAAACCCAAAACCATGAATTATTGATAATTGCAGCCCCAAACTTGTTGTGAGGATTCACAATAGCCATCGGGCATCAAGGTATGCTTAGTAAACACATATTGCAGCAATAGATTATAACCAAAATAAGAAGTGAATACAAATTGAAAACTCAAGAACTGATAAAGTAAACTGATTAACACAAACGGGAGACGATTTCTTTACCTAAGATTACACAAATCATCAACGCCGGTAACAGGACAACAACTGCTTGAAGGAAGAAGGAATTGAAATGAAGCAGCAATGCATCTAGGGTTTAAATGATGAAGCGTTTCTTCTTTGTAGAGACTGAAACCTCATTGATGATCATTTCAACTATTGATTAGTATTAAAACAGGGATTTCAAGAGTCTGATAACTGAATGATAGGTTTAATGGTGGGGGCAGGGATGGGAAAGGAAGGCTAGCAGGATAAATGTAATTTTATATAACTACAGTTGAAAAGTTATTTTAAGAAAACATATGCATTGCACAGTTTACACTAATTTAATAAAATATAATGTAACTTGTTAACATATACAATTATTAAGATATATATTTAAAAAATAAACTTACAATTATAAATTTTGTTAAATTAATTTTTTAAACATCATTTCTTTTAACTGTGTATTAACTTTTATTTTTAGTGTCACCTGTGTGTGTGTGTGTGTTTTTTTTTGTTATTGAACATATTGTATTTTTTTCGTTCTTACTATCCAACCAATTTTAAAAAAAATAACTCACAAAAACAATTATCATCATTAGTTTTTATATTTTATTTTTTATATTTTAGCCATCATAATTTATTAATTTGAACTTGGTGAATTTTTTAAGTAAAAAAGTATTGAAAAAATAACTTTTAATAATATAATAACTATTTGTAATAAAAAAGATAAGTATTCATAATTAAGTGGAGAGAAGTGTGAAATCGAAAAGTATTTGCCTCCGATGAATGTAATGTTTTCCCCATTTGTTTTCTAGTATAGAAGATATAGATCTTTATAAAAGAAAAGAACAATTAAAAAGTTAAATAAATAATAAATATCGGAGAATGGTTATCTTTCAACTATAATTTTAAATGCGATCAACCCTCATATTTTTAGAACTGACAAGAACTAGTATTATACCCGTCCGCTGGGACGGGTTCTTAAAATTACAGCATTTAAACTATGTGTGTATTGAATATCCCAATAGCGTCCTATCTAACTGGGATTAGTAGGCAAAGAAGTTGGTTAATTCTCATACACGCTGATACAAATTTTATTGTTTATGGGTTCTTAAAATTACAACATTTAAACTATCTGTGTATTGAATATCCCAATAGAGTCATATCCAATTGGGATTAGTAGGTAAAGAAGTTGGTTAATTCTCATACACGCTGATACAAATTTTATTGTTTATTTAAATATATTTGAATAATAACTTTAATGTTTGATTTTACTAAAATACATACCAAATGTCAATACAAATAAAGTAACATCTAAATCAACCAATATAACCAAACATTGAAAGGAACAGAAAAGAAATCCGAAAGTTTACCAAAGCTAAAAATTTGGCGGCGCAAGAGTCTCGGCATAAGCCCGCTTACGGCTGTGCGCATATAATGTATATATGTGTGGCCCTCGGGGGGCAAAAGTAAAGTTGCACTAATTTTAACGTTATTTTACTAATTTCGTGAAAAATAGCGTTAAAAATGATGGACGGTTAATCATGCATCATGTGGTGGCGTTGATAGCCAAAAGACAAGGGGGTACATGCACAAATCGGGTTTGTCCCGATTGCTAAGCATTATGTGCCTTATGTCCAAGGCTTGATACAAAACCACTATGGAGCTGGGGGTCTCACTGGAAGCAACCTCTCTATTCCCACAGGGTAGGGGTAAGGCTGTCTACATCTTACCCTCCTCAGACCCTACCTTACCTTTTGCTATTGGTGGGATTAACTGAGTATGATGATGATGATGACGATGATGATGAAGAGTCTTGGCATAACAAAGGATAGTTGCAATCTTTCCCAGTTATAGTCATGTTTAATTCATTAACATCTTCGTAATTCAACACAATAATATATTAGTTAGTACTCAATACGTATGAAATGGTGTACCCTAAGAAAAGGCTGAATGGAAAGGAAAACCCATAATTTCGTCCAACCTTCATCTTCAATCCTCCATATAGTCAACTGTATAAGAATCTATCCCATGAGGCTACGAGGTTTGGTATCATGGAGTTGACCATGAAGCTGATGTGGTATCATGGAGCATGATGGAACACCGCTCCCACTCTCATGAGTAGTGATGATAGTGGAGATTCTTATGGCCTTCACGATCCGTTTGAACATTAAAAGTTATGGGTTTTCTAAGTAGGTATTTTTACTTCTAGTTATGAAGAATACTTGTAATATACAAGCAAAATATTCAACATACTTGTAACAAAACCAGTAAGATTATTGTATCTTAAATTCTTAAATAGTTGACCTTGAAATGAGACGGATATGGGATGAGATTTTATAACCGGGTATAAGTATGGTATTAGCCAAACCCATCCCATATCCGATCCATTGCCATCCCTAGTCCTTAATATAATTTTAACAAATCAGAAACGTATAAAACTTAAAAGGTCCTAAATCAAATTTCATTAATTCATAAATTATATTAAAAATACATAGCCGCCTCTTTTAATAAAAGGCAATAAAATGAGGAGAGTGGTGTAAAAACTGCCTATAACTATTCTACTAAATAAACAACTGCCAGACTTCTGTAAAAGCGACCTAGTTATTACGGTTGAGATTTAATCTCATAAATAACCGCTTACATCAAACGACCAAGATTAATCTTTGTAGCGGTTGAAGGTGCAAAACTCGGCGCTTGACGAACGCTGAATAATATTATAGATTGAATAGAGTGGTGGATGAGTTTTATAGGTGAAGAGACGATAAAAGTGGAGAAAAGGAGGAGAGTGGTATAAAAACTGTCTCTCGTAATAACTACTCTACTAAAAAATAACAACCGAATTTTTGTAATAACCACCTAGTTTTTACGTTTGAAATTTAATATCAGAAATAACCACTTAGATCAAACAACCAAGATTAGTCTTTGTAGCGATTGAAAGTGCCAAATTCGGCAGTTGACGAGCGCTGAACAATATTATAGTAATTAGTGATTGAATAAAGTGGTGGGTGAGTTTTATAGGTGAGGAGACGATAATGTCACACCACGCCAATGGCGGAAACGCGTGGCGCAACGCTCGAAGGAATACCAAAGTCAAGGTTAACACAAACCGTAATTAATTAGGAAAGATCACTTGTTAAGATGTCGAAACCAAGTACTTGTCTTATTTAAAACAACAATATAATGTTCAAAAACAGGGTTTTCCATTTATGTCTTATCCCAATGGTAAATGTAAATTAAACCCCCGACAATAGTCCGACATTCCAAATTCCACCGTACTAGCCTCATATCCTTTCAGCCCTTAGTTACCTGAAAGATATGTTTAAAAAGACGTCAATATATAAATATTGGTGAGTTCACAGGTTTTAGTTTAATAAACTTTACTTCCCCATGTCATGACTATTATAGGAGTTGCAAATTCCTACAATCTACTTGAGCACGTAACCAAACCAAGACTAATAATAATGCCCCGCTCCAAGTCGTTTCTCGGTATCCAACGACTTAATTTCAGAATATAAGCACCCCAGGCATTCGCCGATGCTCAATCGACGCTATCGATTAGGGGTGGGCCTTGTCAGGCACCAATAGTACTATCCCGATATTCCTTCGGTTTCATTAACCTGAATTAATGGTCACAAAGAGAGGTCTCAACCCCGAGTGGCGTTCACTACTCAAGTCATTATCCTGTCATACATTATCCCTAACATATCTTTCCCCCGAGTTTAAAAACATTAAAAAAAACATTTGAAGAGGGGCCGTGAAACTCACCTTAAGCAAATGCGCAATCCGACTAGAGAATAGTTTATCCAAGGTCAAAACCTACAAGCGTTCTAGTCGTATAAGTCACTATACCTATAGTGCAAGTGTTCGGCAAGTTGTACACCCAACTCCCAAACCATTATTTAGTCCAATTCCCTGTTTAATTATTCGTATATCCTAGGCCCGTTGGTGATAGATTACCCCTTTCAGAATTACTTATATCTTTAAGAACGTTTCATTAACTTGTATTTTATTATCTTCAACTCAACGTCACCTACGTATAATTATTTTCCCATTAAATAATTATACCTAAGATCGTGTTGTTTGACATGATAATTCTTAGTGCTCGATCCGACTCAACTAAAGTATATTTATTTTCCCATTCAAATAAATATACCAAGGTCTCGTCTTTTCGGTGTTATTATTACACTCGACTCGACCTTCCTCCTCGTATATTTACTTTCCCATTAAGTAAATATACTAAGATTATGTCGATTCAGTATACTTATATACTTGTTATTTTCCTTTCTCGGCTCGATCTTCCTCCACGTATATTTACTTTCCCATTAAGTAAATATACTAGGATTCCTTCGAGTCGAAATTATATATTTATATATTTTCGTGTCACGTCATGTGTTTGTTTATCGTTTACTCGTTAGATTTTACGTTACCTTTCTCCATAAATATTTCCAACACTTAGGAAAGTGTTACGTGACCTTTCCCGTATTAAATATTTTAATTCATAAAATATATGTATATTTATTCATTTAACACGACCACAACCGCACACGCATTTTGTCGGAGTCTATATTACGCGTATTATTCATTTGTGTCGTATTAAGTTCGTAATATAATTACGTTGTACTTGCTCGCGTATATATATTTTTCATGTCACGTTTATATATATTTTGTAGGAATAAGTACTTGCCGTCGTAACGCTATTTTTCCTACGTACCACTAATATATATATTTATATATATGTACCTTGTTATTTTTCACTAAGTGTTCCGTACACTTCCTCGAGAATTAATAAGTGTTTACTTTCTAAAACATCGGTATTCGCATTTTAAACGTCGAGACTTGTGTATTTATACTCAAAACGCTCCGACACGTTTATATTCCGTAAATATAAAGGTGTCCGTTTTTACCAAATCTTTACTTTCCGATTTATCTTAAATGCACTTATACTTATTTTTCCGTTCCGATTTCTTGGTACGTATATACGTTTATTTCCATTCTTCCAAGTTTCATATTTTTGAAATACTTTACATTTTTATAAAATTCCATTTTATAAAAATATACTTTTATACATGTCACTTATGTATACTTGTTAATATTTCCCCAAATTTTCCTTAGACTATTATTACTTACACTTTTAACACCAAACTTTCTTTAGTTGTGTTTTTAACTATAAGTTTCTAAAATGTCATTTTTAGTCCCTCAACTTTTAAAGTTACTAAATTAGTCCTTTAACTTCTAAAAGTTGTATTTTTCCATACTATCTTTCAAACTTAGAATTTTTCCACAAGACTAGTGGACTTTGTTAATGTAAACTTTTGTACATTTTATTTTCCAACAAAAGTATTCTTACATTAAAACATGTATGATTTTGTTAAGATATTTAACACCATTTTCAAGTCCATTCAAGTTATATTTTTAAAGGTCACTCAAAACACTATCAAATATAACTTATGTGAGTTTATAAAAATTACAAAAATCTTCTAAACACCCTTATAAACTCACGGCCATATGTATATATTTACATATCTTTGTTGAACTTGATAAATAACTTATTATCTCAAGGTAAAAACCCTAGCTTTTATATTTCTTAAAGCTTTAACATGTGTTACATTATTTTAGCATTTTTAACTTACAAAAATACTAACAATAATAACAAAACTCACGGCCAAATGTTCATGGTGTTAACCATCCATTTTAATCTTGTAACAATATATTATCAATGTGTTAAAACATTAGGCTTTAGACTTTTAACATGTGTTGAGTTATGTTAACATTGTAACTACAAAATCAAGTCTAGTACTCCTTAAAACTCACGGCCATATATTCCTTTTTATAACATTCATGTGTTAACTCATAACAATATATATTATTTCAAGAGCTAAACATACGATTTTTAAGACTTTAACATGCGTTATGTTGTGTTAAATCATCATTTTATGTGAAAATCACTAAGATATGGCCTAGATAACCTACGGCCCTTATACCATACTCATTCACCATTCATTTTAGCCTTGTTAAAATGTAGAATAACATGTGTTAAAAACGTATTTCCAACCCTTGCACAACTTGCCTTAAAACTTAAGAAAATATATAACTTTTAAGTGATTAAAACAAGAATGAATACTTACAACTAGCACAAGGCTAGGGATGTCAAAAACACTTGATTTTGATGGGGTTTAGTGTGTTCTTCCAAGGGGGTTAAGCTCCTAGCTTGATAACACACATTAGGGGTTGTATTATGGATGTTTTGAAGTGTTTTGAAGTTGAAAAAAAAAAGAATGGGAGGCTTGTGGATGCTCTCGGCCAAACAGCAGCAAAGAGGGTGTTTATGAGTGAGTTTTTGATTAAGTTAAATGTTTATAACTTGATAAAAATCTTCTCACAATTATCCAAGACCTATTTAAAAACTCATGAGCATGCTTTGTAACTTCTAGGTTGTCATTTATGAACACAAGAACATTCTTGGGTGTGGGAACTCCATGGGGGCCGATTTTTAGGTGGTCAAAGTGGGGCCCACTTGTTTTTATTAAAACTTATTATTTGTTATGTTAAATTGGTTAATTACCGGGTGTTGTTCAGGTTTTATTCGGGATTTAATCACGCATTATACGGACATTATTCTCAGCCCGTAGGACTCTTAAATATAGTCCATTTTATGTTTTGATAATTTATTTAGGCTTCCGTTGGGTGAAATTGCGAGTTATACGCGTATCGGGTGCGATACGCGCGCTTTATTCTTTACCGGGTGATTTATATTTTGAGTTTTCACTTATTGTTTTGGAGTTCCAAAACACTTAATATTTTATGAAAATACCCTTTATTTTATATCCCGGGTGTCTGGGATTATTTCTGGTTATTTATTTGTCGCCGGGTAATTACCAACGTCCATTCCGGATAAATATATTTGCACGCTATACCGCGGTGCTTCTTAATTAAACTTATGCATTCCTATGCATCCTATGGGGAATTTTCTATCCTCTAAAGGCCAACTTAATATTAAATCCTAATATTGCACATAATTAATATTTAATATATTAACTAATTATTTGATTAATTAGTACGGGATTTCCTTATTTTTGCCGGTTGTTACATTCTCCCCCCGTTAAAAGAATTCCGTCCCGGAATTCAGTCCAAGTCACCCGTTACAGGAGTATCCCTGCACGGGGCGGGGTAATTGTGCTTCACTTGATTTCCTAATTCTTACGTGAACTCGGGTTCACGCTAAGCGTTCTATAACGCAATGTCCTGACCCAACACGACTAAGCTTTTGGACTTTTCGATCCTTAGCATCTATGGAATTTCCGAAGTAGCGAAGCTTAGTGCTAGCATGGATCTCGTCGGTTGAGAAAACCACAACTAAACAATAGCACAAAATCGAATCCGACATACGGATACATCAAGAATCTTATTAAACACTCAGAAAAGAAGGATCTTTAAGGAAAATCGCGAGGCCAATCCAAACCGACATTTCCAAGCGACTGGAATATCAGGGTCTGAGTCCATCATGATTTCCGGGCCTAACGACACCTCATCAAAGAGATACCCTTAGTGACAACCTATCATCGACTTCAAGTTCTAAAGGCGAGTGCCTTATCCGCGTAACTTCTCGATCAATCTCGATTCGGTTCCAAACGATCACAGACCTGATAGGTTTATTAGTCGTTTCTAGAATAGTGTAGGCCTAGTTACATGTCTTCCCTCGCTTGCCTCTCGATGCAATGGAGGTTTAGACTTAAGCCATGAAAGGCTTGAACGATACGTTCCGAACACTGGAGTAATAATTCCAAGCAGGCGACAATGTTAGCAACGAAGCATACGAGCTCCGGTTATCGCAAAAATTAACAGTATCAACACGCAATATTACCGCTAGAAAAAGTTCATTCCTTTGGGCCATTCGCCCAAGAATGACAAGCCATACTCGCATCCAACAGAGTATATATGGCTTGATGCAGGGTCTAGAGAACCTTGCGCTATACGGCTGCTGCAGTCTGATATTAGGGATATCATCGCTCTGTGCTTATGTACCACTCCCACGAAGTATAAGCGGGCTAAATATCCTAGTATACCGGTTTTAAGAATGGGTAGGGATTGGGAGGGTTCCGATAAGCGATTAGCTGTCACTCAGACCATATCACAATCGCTCAGACATGCATGAATGGTCCTCAACTATGAGAAAATTTATCTGTCAAGCGATCAGTGGAGAACATTAATGTTTCCAAAATCCTGTCTTTCCATACGACTATGGGTATGTATCCAGGGCTGGGCTTGACTAGCACAGAATAGAAGGGTCAATCTTTTCCTGTGATTTCCACCGGGGAGTCGAAGTTTCCAACATTCGAATTAAGCTACAACAGATGATCCTACCAGATCACAGAACAAAATACCATATCGCAAAATGCGTTGGTTACTACAAGAACGAGGTATACGGAACAAGAGTATCCATTCCAAGCAAGACTACCCAATACGAGTTCCGTTAAGCGTGCCTCAAGGACACGATTCATTCCATCGGTATTGACAATATACTCAATCGATTTCGAGCGGCACTGACCACTCTCTCTCAAACTGAGTAATGGAGTCAACACAAGGGTCCCCAAAACAAAAGGAGAACTGAATTAAAGCTTTTCAATTCCTTTAGCGCTCCAACACGCTTGGACCATTGGAGAAAGGTGTCAAATTATACCATGAATGCGTTTCACGTCACGACGTGAAAGTCATAGGCATAGGTTCCTCCTTTGGGACTTGACAACCCTATGCTCCGAGGCTATCTCCAAAATAGATACGATCGACAAAATGAGGAGCAAGATCCAGAATCTTCCCATAAGGCAGATCCTTCGGCGACCCAAGATGCACACTCATGGGTATATAGAGTGGAATTTGAGCTCACCTTGATTAGTCAGGCCCTTGTCCGCACTGAAATGCTGGTCGCTAGGCTATCGAGCCTGAAACAACCATAGATAGGGACATGGAACCCTGCTCCAGCGTGAGCAAAGCTCCTAGACAAGAACTAGAGACATCTTCAACGACTTAAGGTTATGAGATTGAAATCGAATTACACATGAACAAGGAAGCTCACAGAAGAAACAGATTCATACAAAAACATTATCAGGATAATACACATTACGGCAGGCTAAAATGGATGATAATTAATACATGGTAGACGATAGGTAAAGCACTAGCAGTTTGAAGTTGTGCAGGCATACTGGCGAGTTGCTGATTCAGCTGAACTATTGTTTCCTCTTGCATGGCGATTTGCTCTTGCTGATTACGATAATTTCTATCCATCGTCTCTACGCTATGCTCAAGACTATTATACCTTTTCCTTAATTGAGAATTATCGGTTTCAAGTTCATCACTACGAGATTGCTCATTACGAGTTTCAGGAGACTTATTAATTGCTGAGATGGCGTCTTGAAGAGTCTTAATCTGCTCCTCCTGACATGAACATTTACGGGCTAAAGTGGTCAAAGCTTGGTTGACTACCTACTGGATAGTGTATATTCTGGTGTGGTGGTTGATGATTCTCTAGTTCCAATAGTGGAACCTAAACCTTCCTCCTAGGCCCAGTCTCTTAATTGCCTTGAGATATAACTCCATCCACCATTCTCAGTCCTCATTCTTTTTGGCGAGGACTCTTCTTCCTCGGGATCAGCCTTGTCCTTTCCAGTGGTTGCTCTAGACCTCCTACGAGCATATACAAGGCATTCCTCTGATGCAGGTTGGGTAACCTGTCTTGATGGGATCGTGGCATCAAAGGGAGGTGTAGGTGTGGGTAAAAATGTAGGTATAAGCGAAGGTGCCTGAGATGATGCCTCATCTCCGGAGTTAGAATTGGAAGGGGTAGGAGTTTGACTTGCCATTTAATAGTAAAATTGGGGAATTGCTTGGTGAAGCTAAATATTTAGGAGGTGAATGGAACTGGATGAAAGGTATGTAATCACCAATGGATTGCTCCTTCTTTAAAGGGATCGAAATTGAATGATTACGATTAAAATATCGAAGTGGGTTATCTGTGTTCTTCTTAAAAACTGGTCCGCTTTGTCCATTACTGGGCATTAACCCAACCAATGCTAATAATGGAATAGATGGGACGTATCAGTGGAAGGTTGAGATGGCGCTTTCTCCCTAGGAAAGATAAGGGTAGCACTAACAATTACTTCTACATAAACCACAAGACAACACCACGGCTTCCACGACAATCCATTACAACAACAAGACAACAAAACGGCGAAGCAGCATAACGGCAAAGCAACACGACAGAGAGGATACCACTAAGACAAGCACGCATCGCGACAGCAGGGACTACACGACAAGATAGCAACACGTCCTCATAACACATCAACGATGGAAATACCACATTGGGAGTATCACAACAACAGACATGCATCATCGATAGCAACGCAACCACATGGATACGCCGTCGGCAACCTTGTGCAACTACAAGGATGCTCAATCGCTAGGGGTAGTACCGCAACATGAATTCATGACAGCAGGATGACACACAACCTAGCGAGTCCACCATAGATAATTACAAGAAGTTCCATTACGGTGAGCACACACCCTGGTGCGTTTCAGCTCACTCATGGTGGCGGAATCCTTATTCGTATCCTCAGCCACAAACCTATACTCCATAGGCTAGTTGGTAGGAACGATTGGGTCAAAAGGTGCAATCGGCACTTTAGCAGAAATGGGAGCGATAGACTCCAAAGAAACAACTGGTTTGTCCGAACTGAAATGCAAGTAGGGAAAATAACTGTAGGCTTGACAGGACCAACGAAAACGATCAAACACCAACAACAAGATCTATGGGGGTTACAGAGACAAAACAGCGTCAAACTTAGCAGGTGTCTCAGGAATAACATCAATCATCAAGTTCGGTAGGACCTTTAGAACCAACAACATCTAGCCCCGCATGAGCTACGGATACAACCGTAACAGACATAGCAGAGATTAAGGAACGACCTCAATAACAGTCAAAGGCTCGGCGGGAGTCTTAGACTTGTTGTAGTTTTTAGATGTGTGGCAAATAGGATCCGTAGGACACTGAAGCCAGCCGACATCTTTCCCAATACCAAGGATAGTGGTCAAACAAGAATAAAAATAGTAGAGGTGAAGGATCATGATTTATCAAGACACATGATTATATAGTCATCATACGGACTCTGACGTATCAACCGAGTCTTCCTTCTTATAGGGTCCTCTTTCATGTTCTGTTGGCACAAGCATAGACGATCATCCGATTAAGTGTCTTTTCATCGGCTAAGTGAGGTCGTTGGACTTTATCCCAGATTATCCATGTGGTAAGGATACCAAAGCATGACAAGAGTTAGACAGGAAGCATTATCCATAACGAATGGGTCTCGCAACCTTTATCTACAAACCATCGATTCGAGGGAACGCAAGGCCTCAGTGTCTGTAGGGACTAATGAAAAGCACTTTGGAATAGTTGTCGACCAGTTTGATAACTAGTCACGTTGTTGCGACAGAGGTGGCTAACATTTAGCATCGCAACAAGGGCAATGGGATTGTCTCCCCATGGATACGTTTAGTTAAACAGAATAATGTGACCGCTCTCAGCAGTCAACCATTTGATTTCCGAGGGGATTTCAATGTCAGCAGGAGGCGTCTTGCGACATTTGATACTTTCTGAACACACACTGTACGATTTCGGTTCCCGAAGGTGTGTTTCACTCCCCAAGATTTATGGAGGATTCAAGCATGCTACACGCATCGAACACTCTCAAGCGTTCTCCTGCTCGAGGGAGACTACTAAGAATCCTTGAAATAAAATAAATAGAAGAGGGGTAGAGGAGTCTTACGTTGACCTCCGTATCTTAAGATGGTAGTATGACATAAGCACCAACTGCTAAGCCTATCACGATTCATCTTTCGGAATATGATCCAGGGCTATCACAACGAGTATTGAACCATACATGAATGCTCAATACATCGAGCAGTGGTTTCTCATGGGTAATCGTATGCACTTCCAAGTTAGTCCATAGCCAAACATAGTCTGGGGCTTGCTTCTCCACTACATTCCGTCATCACAACACTGGCAAACGCTGCCTCGGTCATGATAAGGGGTTGAAACTTTCGATATCGTCGAAAATTAGCAAAGCCTAAGACTTGTAGATGTGCGATACAACCGATAAATTTTCATAATCAGTCTGCAACCACATATGAACTACCAGCATTGTCGATTTAGACGAGGGCTATCAAGTCTTCTAGATAAAAATGCTCAAGCTTCCTAACTTAGAAGCGTCGATTTGGCCCTCAAATTGGAGAAGGAACACCTGGACCTCCAAGACGACTTGGGCATATGTTAGATCGAGAATGACTTGCTCTCAACAAGGCAGCACACGGGCCACGAGTCTCATAACTGACCCACACATTGTCCCGTGCTCAAACCGAACTGGTTTTTGTAGGGACACACCCTAGGTCTTCACTAGGTCCTGGGTACAACGTTCCTCGTATCGTACCAACATTCATCGCTTCGGTAGTCAGTGCATCCTTGTTCGTTCGCTCATTTAAAAAAAAACTTCCTGGTGAAAGCATTCAACTCCTATACAAGGAATGCTTCATCTCCTGACCTCACCCGAAGCGAGGGCTTACGCCAAGTTACTCATATAAACAGGCGTTCGAGTTCTTCTGTGTTCGAGCCTTAGCGGTAATGTTATAGAAGGCTCATTGGGTTCGCTAGGAATTTGATCAAGAGATACCGATAAGAAAAGTTAGTCTGAACCTAGAGGACAAGAACAACCAAAACAAGGAGTGATCACCAACCTCGGCCCTAGCGCCCACCATGGTTACCGTGCACCCCAAATTATTATTACGTGTGCACCCGTAATGATAACTTGCGCTGCCAGGTAATCTTGTTGCCCGCTAGTTCCGAACTTCCTGATCCAATCAAACAGAGGGTTTATACAACTACGACTTGATCTACTTTCGTCTTTACTGTATGGGTAACGTGGCAACATCCATTATCACAATAGAGGTTAGTCCTTCCGATCATCCTGTACACGGGTAAGCGACTGAGTTCATCGCAGACTACAGCGTCCTTCCCACTTGTTGGTATCGATGATCGATGCGAGAGTGCAGACTAAGGTGAGGCGTGACATGACATCCTTACAGGCAAATTATCTGTACTACTTACATGCACTAACTAACCCTAGTTAGCAAACCACGCCTCTACACAACATAAACATTCCTTTTCTCATTTTCTAACATTTCATATATTGACACACATGGCTAGTCGGTCGGAATTTTCCCCTTGTACAACCCCTGTACAATTTCCTTTCTTTTCTAAAAATATTTCATTGTGTTTTAGTATTGAAAACTTTGTCTTCAAGCCGAAACCGGTTATAGTCTAGATTTTTCAAAAATACTAGTTCGCTATAACCTTGGCTCTGATACCAATCTGTCACACCACGCCAATGGCGGAAACGCGTGGCGCAACGCTCGAAGGAATACCAAAGTCAAGGTTAACACAAACCGTAATTAATTAGGAAAGATCACTTGTTAAGATGTCGAAACGAAGTACTTGTCTTATTTAAAACAACAATATAATGTTCAAAAACAGGGTTTTCCATTTATGTCTTATCCCAATGGTAAATGTAAATTAAACCCCCGACAATAGTCCGACATTCCAAATTCCACCGTACTAGCCTCATATCCTTTCAGCCCTTAGTTACCTGAAAGATATGTTTAAAAAGACGTCAATATATAAATATTGGTGAGTTCACAGGTTTTAGTTTAATAAACTTTACTTCCCCATGTCATGACTATTATAGGAGTTGCAAATTCCTACAATCTACTTGAGCACGTAACCAAACCAAGACTAATAATAATGCCCCGCTCCAAGTCGTTTCTCGGTATCCAACGACTTAATTTCAGAATATAAGCACCCCAGGCATTCGCCGATGCTCAATCGACGCTATCGATTAGGGGTGGGCCTTGTCAGGCACCAATAGTACTATCCCGATATTCCTTCGGTTTCATTAACCTGAATTAATGGTCACAAAGAGAGGTCTCAACCCCGAGTGGCGTTCACTACTCAAGTCATTATCCTGTCATACATTATCCCTAACATATCTTTCCCCCGAGTTTAAAAACATTAAAAAAAACATTTGAAGAGGGGCCGTGAAACTCACCTTAAGCAAATGCGCAATCCGACTAGAGAATAGTTTATCCAAGGTCAAAACCTACAAGCGTTCTAGTCGTATAAGTCACTATACCTATAGTGCAAGTGTTCGGCAAGTTGTACACCCAACTCCCAAACCATTATTTAGTCCAATTCCCTGTTTAATTATTCGTATATCCTAGGCCCGTTGGTGATAGATTACCCCTTTCAGAATTACTTATATCTTTAAGAACGTTTCATTAACTTGTATTTTATTATCTTCAACTCAACGTCACCTACGTATAATTATTTTCCCATTAAATAATTATACCTAAGATCGTGTTGTTTGACATGATAATTCTTAGTGCTCGATCCGACTCAACTAAAGTATATTTATTTTCCCATTCAAATAAATATACCAAGGTCTCGTCTTTTCGGTGTTATTATTACACTCGACTCGACCTTCCTCCTCGTATATTTACTTTCCCATTAAGTAAATATACTAAGATTATGTCGATTCAGTATACTTATATACTTGTTATTTTCCTTTCTCGGCTCGATCTTCCTCCACGTATATTTACTTTCCCATTAAGTAAATATACTAGGATTCCTTCGAGTCGAAATTATATATTTATATATTTTCGTGTCACGTCATGTGTTTGTTTATCGTTTACTCGTTAGATTTTACGTTACCTTTCTCCATAAATATTTCCAACACTTAGGAAAGTGTTACGTGACCTTTCCCGTATTAAATATTTTAATTCATAATATATATGTATATTTATTCATTTAACACGACCACAACCGCACACGCGTTTTGTCGGAGTCTATATTACGCGTATTATTCATTTGTGTCGTATTAAGTTCGTAATATAATTACGTTGTACTTGCTCGCGTATATATATTTTTCATGTCACGTTTATATATATTTTGTAGGAATAAGTACTTGCCGTCGTAACGCTATTTTTCCTACGTACCACTAATATATATATTTATATATATGTACCTTGTTATTTTTCACTAAGTGTTCCGTACACTTCCTCGAGAATTAATAAGTGTTTACTTTCTAAAACATCGGTATTCGCATTTTAAACGTCGAGACTTGTGTATTTATACTCAAAACGCTCCGACACGTTTATATTCCGTAAATATAAAGGTGTCCGTTTTTACCAAGTCTTTACTTTCCGATTTATCTTAAATGCACTTATACTTATTTTTTCCGTTCCGATTTCTTGGTACGTATATACGTTTATTTCCATTCTTCCAAGTTTCATATTTTTGAAATACTTTACATTTTTGTAAAATTCCATTTTATAAAAATATACTTTTATACATGTCACTTATGTATACTTGTTAATATTTCCCCAAATTTTCCTTAGACTATTATTACTTACACTTTTAACACCAAACTTTCTTTAGTTGTGTTTTTAACTATAAGTTTCTAAAATGTCATTTTTAGTCCCTCAACTTTTAAAGTTACTAAATTAGTCCTTTAACTTCTAAAAGTTGTATTTTTCCATACTATCTTTCAAACTTAGAATTTTTCCACAAGACTAGTGGACTTTGTTAATGTAAACTTTTGTACATTTTATTTTCCAACAAAAGTATTCTTACATTAAAACATGTATGATTTTGTTAAGATATTTAACACCATTTTCAAGTCCATTCAAGTTATATTTTTAAAGGTCACTCAAAACACTATCAAATATAACTTATGTGAGTTTATAAAAATTACAAAAATCTTCTAAACACCCTTATAAACTCACGGCCATATGTATATATTTACATATCTTTGTTGAACTTGATAAATAACTTATTATCTCAAGGTAAAAACCCTAGCTTTTATATTTCTTAAAGCTTTAACATGTGTTACATTATTTTAGCATTTTTAACTTACAAAAATACTAACAATAATAACAAAACTCACGGCCAAATGTTCATGGTGTTAACCATCCATTTTAATCTTGTAACAATATATTATCAATGTGTTAAAACATTAGGCTTTAGACTTTTAACATGTGTTGAGTTATGTTAACATTGTAACTACAAAATCAAGTCTAGTACTCCTTAAAACTCACGGCCATATATTCCTTTTTATAACATTCATGTGTTAACTCATAACAATATATATTATTTCAAGAGCTAAACATACGATTTTTAAGACTTTAACATGCGTTATGTTGTGTTAAATCATCATTTTTTGTGAAAATCACTAAGATATGGCCTAGATAACCTACGGCCCTTATACCATACTCATTCACCATTCATTTTAGCCTTGTTAAAATGTAGAATAACATGTGTTAAAAACGTATTTCCAACCCTTGCACAACTTGCCTTAAAACTTAAGAAAATATATAACTTTTAAGTGATTAAAACAAGAATGAATACTTACAACTAGCACAAGGCTAGGGATGTCAAAAACACTTGATTTTGATGGGGTTTAGTATGTTCTTCCAAGGGGGTTAAGCTCCTAGCTTGATAACACACATTAGGGGTTGTATTATGGATGTTTTGAAGTGTTTTGAAGTTGAAAAAAAAAAGAATGGGAGGCTTGTGGATGCTCTCGGCCAAAAAGCAGCAAAGAGGGTGTTTATGAGTGAGTTTTTGATTAAGTTAAATGTTTAACTTGATAAAAATCTTCTCACAATTATCCAAGACCTAATTAAAAAACTCATGAGCATGCTTTGTAACTTCTAGGTTGTCATTTATGGACACAAGAACATTCTTGGGTGTGGGAACTCCATGGGGGCCGATTTTTAGGTGGTCAAAGTGGGGCTCACTTGTTTTTATTAAAACTTATTATTTGTTATGTTAAATTGGTTAATTACCGGGTGTTGTTCGGGTTTTATTTGGGATTTAATCACGCATTATACGGACATTATTCTCAGCCTGTAGGACTCTTAAATATAGTTCATTTTATGTTTTGATAATTTATTTAGGCTTCGGTTGGGTGAAATTGCGAGTTATACGCGTATCGGGTGCGATACGCGCGCTTTATTCTTTACCGGGTGATTTATATTTTGAGTTTTCACTTATTGTTTTGGAGTTCCAAAACACTTAATATTTTATGAAAATACCCTTTATTTTATATCCGGGTGTCTGGGATTATTTCTGGTTATTTATTTGTCGCCGGGTAATTACCAACGTCCATTCCGGATAAATATATTTGCACGCTATACCGCGGTGCTTCTTAATTAAACTTATGCATTCCTATGCATCCTATGGGGAATTTCCTATCCTCTAAAGGCCAACTTAATATTAAATCCTAATATTGCACATAATTAATATTTAATATATTAACTAATTATTTGATTAATTAGTACGGGATTTCCTTATTTTTGCCGGTTGTTACAGATAAAAGTGGAGAAAATGGAGGAGGGTGGTGTAAAAATTGCTTCATAATAACTATACTCATGAAACAGTTTTTACACCACCCTCCTCCATTTTCTCCACTTTATCGTCTTCTAACCTATAAAACTCTTAGAACAAATGGGCATTTTGTAATAACACCTAGTTATTATGGCTGACATTTATTATCAAATAACCTCTTAGAACAAACGGCCAAGATTAATCTTTGTAGTGGTTGAAAGTGCCAAATTCGGCGGTTGATAGCGGTGAACATTATTATAATAATTAGAGTTTGAATAGTGTGGTGGTGAGTTTTATAGGTGAAAAGACGATAAAAGTCGAGAAAAAGCAGGAGAGTTGTGTAAAAAACCGCCTCTCGTTATAACCGCTCTACTAAAAAAATAACTGTCAATTATTTTGTAATAACCACCCGGTTCTCATAAACAACCGCTTAGATCAAAAGGCTAAGATTAATCTTTGTAGCAGTTGGAAGTGCCAAATTCGGTAGTTGACGTACGATGAACAATATTATGGTAATTAGAGATTGAATGGTGTGGTGAGTGAGTTGTATAGGTGAGGAGACATAAAAGTGGAGAAAATAGAGGAGAGGTGTAAAAACTGTCCCATAATAATTGCTCTATTAAAAAAAATAATGGCCAAATTTTTGTAATAACTACCTAGTTATTACGACTGAGATTTAATATTAGAAATAACCCCTTAGATCAAACAGCCAAGATTAATCTTTGTAGCGGTTGAAAGTGCCAACTTCTACGGTTGACAAGCCACGAGCAATATTATAATAATTAGAGATTGAACAGAGTGGTGTTGAATTTATAGGTTATGAGACGATAAAAGTGGAAAAAGGAGGGGAGTGGTGTAAATATTATCACTCGTAATAACTGCTCTTCTAAAAAAATAACCGTCAAATTTTTGTTATAACCGCCTAATTATTACGGCTGAGATTTAATCTTATAAATAACCGCTTAGATTAAACGGCTAAGATTAATCTTGTGCGGTTGAAAGTGTCAAATTCGGAGGTTTAAATAAAACGACCAACTTACATATAAAGATACAAAATTCCATATGGGTCGGTTCATATAAAATAACCAACTTACATTTTAAAGACGCAAACTTCCATACGGGTCGGTTTGTATAAAACGGCCAACTTTATCTAAATTATACAAAACTCCACAGGAGTCGGATTGTGTAAAACGGCCAAGTTACATTTAAAGATACAAAATTATGGACGTGTCAATTCGGATAAACCGACCAATTTACATAAATGATTCAAAATTCCATGGCTTGGATAAACGACCAATTTATATTTAAAACATACAAAATTCCATATGGATCGGTTTGTATAAGACGACAAACTTGCATTTCTAACATACAAATTTCATATGGGTTGGTTGGATAGAACGACCAACTTACATTTACAAGATACATAATTCATACGGGTCGGTTTGGATGAAACGACCAACTTCCATTTAAAAGATACAAAATTTCATACGGGTCAATTTGGATAAAATGACACAACTTCCATTTAAAAGATACAAAATTCCATACTGGTCGGTTTGAATAAAACAACCAACTTACATCTAAAACATACAAAATTTCATACGTGTCGGTTTGGATAAAACAACCAACTTACATCTAAAACAATACGGGTCCGGTTGGATAAAATGACTAACTTAAATCTAATGATATCTTAACTCACCCATTTCTGAGTTAAATCTTCAGCTTCTTTATATGCCTAAAACTTTTCGTCTTTCAGTTATACCTACAAAACTTTTCGTCTTTCAGTTATACCTACCAACAATAAAGAGAGAAAATTTAATGAGTGCTACACGTTTGAGATCAACACTATTTTAGAAAATGGCCACACGGGCATCTTTATAAAGCAATGAATAGCAAATATACCTCTATCTATGCATCTCGCCTCAAAAGTGTACTACTTCATCAACCATAACGAAACTGCTGCCATCACTTAAACAGGTAGACTTCTACAACATAAAAAACATTAAAACAAATATGTGTATATATATATATATATATATATATGGATATATACACACACACACACACAACAGTTCATTATGAATGATGATCAATCTCATCTAACATAGAAAAAAAGAAACTATTTTGTCAAGCACAAGTTTAATATGTAGAACGTGATGAACGAATACTGAGAAAATGCATTCAAGTGTCCTATCAGTTTGCAACTGTTGCATATATTGCTGAGGATCCAATTTAAATTTTTAATATCCTAAATTGGTTTCCACAACCCATAAATTCAAAAGACAATACACAGCAAGAAAAGAAGATAAAAAGAGTTGTGAAATATACCAATTGCAATCCCCATAAATACATAACATACATTCAACATATCCAGCACCTACAATTCCTACAAGTTTCTATACTTTTTATCAACTTTATATCCTAAAGTAATATTGGGGCATGTCAACTAAACTTCGCATGGATGGATTATAGTGATAAGCTAAGAATGAGTTAGTGTTTTGTAAAGGCGGTAACAGTTTTATTCATTCCACAATAAAATTCCATATGATAAGCATGCATTGAGCCAAAAAAAAAACTGTAAGATAAAAAAATTTAAAAGAAATACAATTTATGTAGAAAAAATAGACAAAATAACACCTTTCATCTTGTCTCAAGTATGCATAAGCATAAGCTTCTCTTATATTCTGTCAAAGCAGTAGAGCATAAGTACGTTAAAGGGCATATGATTACTCAAACAAAACAATTACTACAAAGCAATAACAGCACAAAGACATCTACATAGCATGAAAATACCACCTTTGGTCATTTTCTATGTTAAAAAGCTATATTTCTTCAACCATAACATGTATCAATAATTTTTTGTGGGCTTAAATGATTAGCCTGTTCACATTGATTACTTCAAGTCATATTAGATCTAGAGACTAAAGTGCTAAACATAAATGGCTATAATTTACCAAAGAAGTGAAACAATTACTGGATTAGAAGCAAAGAACTTTCGCATCTGTTCTGGAAATATTCCTCATCACTATAACATGCACATAGCACCTGTATCAGTAATTAAAAACATGATACAAGCAGGTTGAATGAATGTGAATTCGTTAAACTAAAATGTTATTTACTATTTAGGTGTCTTAAAAATTTATTATTCTTTGTACCAAATGCATCAAAGATTTGTAAGGGTCACTGGCCGCCTTCTAACGTTTTCAGGTTGGACGCCACAAATCAATTCATCATTAGAACAAAACATGAATCTGGAGGGTCAGGAATAGACCCTATGCAAAAGCACTTCAAAACTTACAAAAAAAGAAAAAAAAAAAAGAAAACAGAATTCATTGTCTCTCTCAATGTAGGATGGGATCGGTGATCACCATAAGCGTGTGTTATATTGTTTCATTTAACTTTTCCTTAAATTTGTGGTATAAAAAGAATAACATTCAAATACATGTAACATACCTCTGACTTGTTAAAAGGGTAACTCCATCACCACCAATAACGCTCATCGATAGCTTCCACTTCAGGTGCTATACTGTTGATTCCATCGCCACCACCTGCGCTGATGAAAACTGTTATGTGACCAGCCCCAAGTAGAAGCCATGTAGGCCCAAGAAAGAGAGCCCATGCAAACCATGCATGAGTCTAAAGCTTCAACGTTCAATTTATGATTTAGTCAATTGTTTGTTTTGATGTTGCTAGAATAAAGGAGGGTGGGGATACTCACTGTGCCATGTGCTCGTAATTTTAGGATGATTTTGAATTGTTATTTGAATTGTTCAATTATTAACTTTAACTTTGTATCTCTATATATGGAGAACTTTTCATTTGGAAATAATATATGAGAAAATTTGCATCAGTACTTCTTCTTAATTGCTTCAACTTTCCTTCTAATTCTTTCTCAATACTCCTCTCTATTTTCTACTTCAAAACAAACCTTACTCGTACCATAACAGTGGTATCAGAGCAGTGGTGATTCCATGGCGGGCAAGCGCAGCAACGCTGAATTCCAACAAGAAACCGACGAAAGTTTCGCTAAATACGACGCGCTATTTGAAAAAATCTTGGGCGAGTTGCAGACCTTGAATGTTCGGAAAGAAACGAAAGTAGACGAGGCTGTCACTGTCAACAACAATATGAAGCCGTATTTGAAACTCCATTTTCCTTGGTTCAGCGGCGATGATCCGACTGGATGGATCTACCAAGCCGAGCAATATTTCGATTTCCAGAACGTGGCGGCGGAGGATCAAGTTAGTTTGGCTTCCTTCCATTTAGAGGGCATCGCCCTTCAATGGCATAGGTGGTACACGAAACCGCGTGTGTCCTCTAACGTGGTTGGAGTTTACTACGGCCTTGCTAAAGTCTTTTCGGACCAACCGATTACGAAGATCCGTCTGAATCCCTCCACCGTTTGAAACAAATTACTACAGTGGCGGCTTATGTAGAGGCATTCGAAAGGTTATCTCACCGTGTCGACGGTCTACCGGAGTCCTTTTTGATGGGATGTTTCATTGGCGGTTTGAAAGAGGATATCCGATTGGAAGTTAAATTGAAGAAACCACGTCTGTTGGTGGAGGCTATAGGGGTTGCACGTTTGGTAGAAGAGAAGTTGGCTCTTCAACTTTTAGATGTTCCTAATCCAAGTTTGGAAGGGATTCCTAATGTTGCTGTTAGTACTCGCGGCAACAATCGATCATCCAGCGGGATACTAGGTGTAACATCGCGTGATTTTTACTTGTACATGTATTTTAAATTCTATATTTAACTAATTCTAAGTTCGTCTTTATTCGCTTCTTTTATGTTACTCCTACCAATTCGTGACGAGTCGTCATTATAATTTATCCTATTCAATTTAGACACTATAACAATAAACTCATTTAGTTAAGATCCTAATATATATTTATTTAAATATTTTTTTAAACAAAATATATGTTTATAATATAAGACTCTCATTTAAAAATAAAAAATAAAAAAAAACGTCACTTTAGTTGACTTTATGTCCACTACACAAAACATAACAACAAAGGTGGTTCTTTATTTTTGTTCGTCTCTGCTAATACTCGATGGCAGCAACAAACAGCTTAGAACAATTATGAATAACATTAACTCTTATCTCCTACCTAATCTCCTCCTAACCAACTTATTAACTCCATTTAATACCCAAGCCTTTACCCCAACTATAAATACACCTCTTCCTCATCCTTTAACTCTTTGCTCACCCCAAATCACTCTCAAATCTCTCTAATCTTCAAGTTTTTCAACCAAAAAATTCTGCACAAAATTTGTAAGATGAAAAACTTAATCTTCACTTTTCTTTCACTTTCTCCACCTCTCCTCTTCTCCTAACCCCTTGGGGAAACCTCTAGGACCTTGCTCTTGTTTGCTATGGCAAATAAATATGAGTAGGACACCAAAATGAGGCCTCAAACGTGGTTCATCTTCTATTGTTTTTATGCACTAGAAGGTTAGTTGTAGTGATACCAACCAAGTTCACCAACAACTTAATGTTGGATGGACTTGTGCTATGGTTAATGGTTGACAAAGGAAAGCCAAGGCTCATCCAAACAAAGTCACCATAATCTACTTTAATCTTTAGTTATATTATGAAAATACTAAAAATAGATACTTCAAAACTCTATTAATCTATTAAATTGGAAGGTTTGTGGTTACACCCTACCTTACCAACTCTCTTGACCCTTCTTGTGCTACGGATTTATCCACACTAGAAAAGGGAAATCCCGTGTCCAAACCCACGTTTATTCCATAAACGAAGTGGTTATGACATGAACCTATCAAATGGATTCACATTCCTAACCTTATACCATCCAATCATCTATGATGATTTTGTGCTTGGTCTAACTTAATCTCATGACCATCCGGATTGCCCTAAAGCAATTTGTGCTTGGTTTGCCTAAAAGGCTTGCATGACTCTGTGAATCTATAATCTAAAACTCGAACCTAAGACTTTAATTCTTAATTCTAGTTAATCGGAGCTAAAGCTTAATCTTAAGACTTATCTTTGGAACTATATCAAGACGCACCCAAAGGTGAGTTCATACTTGTCCCCCTTTTATTCTTTATTCTTTGGGGCTCAACATGTATCACTATCAAAACTTAAACGATTTCATACTCTTAAACTATTATGCTCAATCTAAATGCTCATATGCTATGCAATGCTAGAATTCTAAGTCTTACATACAAATGTACGATTAGCCAACAACCCACCTTACATGTATAGCGCTATAGGTTGACACGCCGCCCCTTTATGGGTCCTATGATAAGTTTAAAAGTCTTTTGTGTTATCAAGTGTTGGTTGCCGTTTGTATGGTTCTACGTGCATATGCCTATAACATGATGATTCGAGTAGACTTTCTTATACTATGTACTTAGACTCAAAACTAGTATGCTCACCAATGCTTTATGTGTTGACGGATATTTTATACATGTTGCAGGAAATGTTTAATGCAGGGTTTATCAAGAAAACTAATTGGAATGGACTAGAAACTCCGCAGCTAGTTTAAATTTCTTTGTTTTGATGTTGTACTTTCCTTTTCATGAAACAATTTGTATTTTGTTATCTTTTAGACAATGATTATGCTATGAATGAAATTTTTATCCTTAAATTATATGTCACGAATTCTAGTGTCATGAAGTTTTGAGCAATCTATCCCCAAGTCTCACCCGATGTATTCCGCCATCGGTTGGGGTTGTGACACTAGGCGCTGCTCCAGCTCTCCTCTTGCACTTCAGGCTCCTAACCC
>JAUTDX010007514.1:0-24652 GCA_030844895.1 Ambrosia x helenae
TTGACTTTCGCCACCGTGTGGGCACCAGCGGCATAGTTGAATACTGCATCAAGAGAATTGTAAGGGTTACATTTTATTAAACGTCCTGGAAAACGGAAATGTAGGTTTTGCGACCAAAAATGGTCACAAAGTTTGCGATAAAATTTAGAACTGTCACAAAAGTAGCGACGCATCCAAGTTGGTTGCAAATCAGGCAGACGCAATTAAATGTATAAACTATAAACTGGTTTTTTAGTTGCTAAAATTAGTAGCAAAACAGATTAGTGACGGAGGTTTGCGAAACATTTTTGTTACCAATTTGCGACCAATTTGTCTTGTTACAAATTACAAATACCCAGTTTTCTAGCAGCAAATGTAAATAAAATGACAATGATTATATAACATATATATTAACGTACCAAGGGTATCTCCAACGTAGAAAATTTATCTTTTGCCCAAGTTTGATAATTAAAGTTGGAGTTTCCAGCCATTTTTCGTCTCCGACGATATATTCCTTAGCAGAAATTGTTGTTGCTAAGAAAAAAATAGTAGCCAGGAAGACAATGTTTAAACGGGATGTGGCCATTTAGATATAAATTTGGGCTTTCTAAGCAATATTTCTATTAATTAAAACTCAGAGGAAATAAAGTAAATTGCTAATAAGAAGATGAAATAATAGCTACACAATTGTTGACTATTTATACAAAATTGGAGTTAACATAGAAGGGCAAGCTGATAGGATACCGGCGGTAGACGGCAATGGTATTGGGGATTTAGTCTTAATAGCGTGTTTATTGCCACACAAACACTGAAAAAAATGTTGTTTTAGCTTACTATATTTTATGCTATAAACTAGTTACTTGAAAAATAATCCATCCAGGGTGGTATTTATTTTCTAACACTTGTATACATGAGTCGAGTCGCTCATTAGTCATTAACTAGTGAAAATCGGCTTGGTCAAAGCTTGAATCAAGTCAAGGTTAGATGAGCTCAATTCAAATTGGAGCTTATTCAATAAACAAGCTCAAGTCCGAACATCACACATTATTAAACTTAAACTAGGTTTGTGACTTGTGAGCCTACTTAATGAACATGTTATTTTATATGTGTGTAGCTTACTTTTTAGCATAATATAATATTACATAATTTATATATATACACACACATAAAGCAAAAAATAATTAGATGTTATTTGAAAAAAGATAAGTTAAAAATAAAATAAAATTATTTACGTATGTATGTGAATAAAATAATTGAATGATTGTTAAATTAAAAACAAGTCAATCTCCAGGTTGAATAATTACTTACGAGTCAAGCTCGAGTTGTAAATGAATACCTCAAAATAAGTCAAGGTTTGTTAATTAAACTAGTGGTGCTTGAGTTCAGCTGACTCGTGTACCTACACCTCTATTATCTAGCGACGAACTTCGACTTTTTTTTTTTTAACTATATTAGGTAATTAGACAGTACGTAGTAATTTTTTTAGTGTAATAACATGGGTGTGGTGTCAGACTCTAGGGTGGGGTTAAGGATAAAATTTTAAAGTCAGCAAAATAGGAGTTATTATTTATTATTACTTAAAAAAAAAAAATTATTATTACTTTTTTACCAAGAGATCGGCCCCATGGTAGTATGTTTAAATCTTAGTTTAATAACTTTTTGGGATGCCTTTCAAGATTAAAAAAATGGGATCCATTTATAATAATAGAAAACAACAATGATTATTTCGATGGATGCGATGAAATTGATAGTGAATATTGGCCACTTCTATTGTCTTGTACAAAGATTCATCAGCCGAATTATAAGTCACAAAGTCCGCAACTTTGCATTTTGCAATAACAATCTTTCACTTTGCAATATTTACATATATTTTTTCTTATTATAATAATAGGCTGAAAATGTAGTACTTAAATAAACAAGAACCATGTTAAATTTGTATTACTATCGTCAAAAGTTAAACAAAAGTTAGAAAAACTATGGAATTGTCAATCTTTTGTGACACATAGTAATAAATACTCCTCGCTATGTGGTTAACTTTACACACGAATTTTAGCAGCATGGAGTCATTTGTCGCTCTCTCCCTTCCATCCCTTCCGTCTCTATATCGGCGTCCATAAGGGTCCATAGACCCTATTTCATATGCTCTAACGTTGTATGGATAACTTTATAAAGGTTTAGGATAGTGGATGCTTTTATAACTGCCTTGGGGGCTCTTATAGAGTCTCAAAACTGAAGGTTTCTACGCAAAATGGATGAAAATGTGTAGGAAATAATTTAATAATAGTTTATGTTATTTCTAAATTGTAAATAATACGAGTACCAGTAATGAAGATGATAAATAAAGTTAATAATAACGATAATATAATAATAATATTTAAAAATAATTTTCTAACAAAACTATAACAATTAAAACTGAGATATTCTGTTGAAATTTTGTCTAGAACTTTTGAGCCTCTTTTAACGAAAGTAAAGTTTGTTGGTAGTTGGTCTGTATTACAAATGACTACAATTAGATAGCCCTCAACCAAGGGGTTTCCTCCGACAATAACGAGTGTAGTGAGTATAAAGTTTTTCTATTAAAGAGCTAACCCTTCTTCTTTGAGAAGAAAGGGTATTTATAGGAGAGTCATTAGCTAATCCTAATTGCCAGCTTATGCCACGTGGACCCTACATCTGCTAACCGATATAGAATTCAGATGATGTGTGCGATGTCCTTCTGCTATTGGATAGATGCCGTTGTCACTTGTACTTGTTGTCCTTTCTGCCGTCACTTGATTGGGAGGATATCATGGAGCATGGTGTTCTCTCTTCTTATTGGTTGAATGTCCCTTTCAACTTAGGTGGCACACAAGCCCCACAAAACCTTCCTTTGATCATTCTTAGTGCTGACGTGTTTTGTCATGGGTCTGCATATGAGTCTAGACACATATCTCTTTAGTAGGAAACTAGTGGGAATGCCCGCGCGTTGCGGCGGGTGTCCCAACTAATATCAGATTCAATTATAATGTCTATTATGAATCACAATCCATTATTTAAAACAAAAATGATATATTATGAAAAATAAAATCAGAAAGAAATCATAATATGGTGGATTAAAGAACATACATTAGGATTAAATACTTAAAATATACACACACAAGGCAATGATAAGTGATAACTTCTCTAGGAACAGAAACTTGACAAACCCATCATCTTTTCTAACAAATAAGTCCTTATAGCAGCTCTCCTTCCCCTTTCGTTGAAATGGAGCTCAACAAACTTACAAAATTGAATGTAATAACAGAAATATTTAGTTAAATAATCAACCAAAAAAAAAGTTGGTATTTATACTTTTTTCTCCACTAAAAGCCTTCGTAAACCTTGAATTATTGTTCCTACAGTCTTGCCGTTACCAGATGCTACTAAAGCTTGATTAGATTGTCAAAAAGAAAACTAAAGAGGCCAAGTAAGAGAATCAAACATGTTTCTTATAAATGCGAGATTGCATGTCCTAACAGAGATAAAGGTAAACACGACCACCACAACTTATTAGAAAATGAACAGTGATAAAACGAGCGGGTCAATGTGATTTCAAGATGAGCACAAATTAATATAAACGGGCCATTTTTGTAAGAACGTAAATGGGTAGGGTTGACAGGTTTACATTACAAAAACACTTTGGGTGACGGCGATCTACTTGGACAATAGTATTTTTAACTATTTCTTCAAGTCTTGCCAGTTTAACTCGTTAAATAATAAACGGCAATAACCAGAATAAACTCATTCATAAGTAATGGGTCGAAATTGTCACCATTAGGTGACAACATGCATAACACTTTGTGCAAGATTTATATGCTCCACAGTCCATACTCCTTTCATTAGCCCCATGCCAACCTCCCGTATAAGCAAGAAATTGCATAAGATTTTTTGTGCTTTTAGACTCACCAGCATCACTCTCCACTGACCAGAGCTCTCTCATTCCTTCATTAACCATCTTTCGCATTTAAAAAAGTTTTTTATTCTTCATGTATATAATATAATATTTTGAAACTCGATAATTAGAGATGGAAATCATGATCTATATATTTATCATCTACAAAAGGGTTGATTCAGATTACATCTTATTCATAACAGTAGAAATGGTTTGAAGTCACATCTTATTAAGTGGCGTAGCCAGAAATTTTTTTATGGGGTGCGGAATCTCTAAGCCCCTGGGTCGTTTATCATCATGTGGCCCGGGTCGGGTCGGGCCGTATACCAAAATTAATAACACTAAAATTATATAATCAACAAAAAGAAGCCAAAAGTAATTCAAACGTTATTACATATGCATAACAAAATTCTAAAATTTAAAGTTGTTCTCTTCGGGTCTTCATTTTTTGGAATCTATCTATAACATCTTCTATTTCCACGTTTCTAAGCAAGTATTTTTCAATAAAAATCATACAACTATCGTTTAAATTCTCATCACCAATCCTATTACGCAAATTGTTCTTCACAAACTTCATTGCCGAAAAACTTCTTTCAACAGTTGCGGTTGCGACGGGTAATGTGAGAGCTAGCTTCAATAACGATACACAAATATAAAGTGAAGGTGTTTCTTTGTTTCAACAATCAGTTGTACAAGATTGGATAAACCATTCAATTTGGTAAATCGTGTATCCGCTTTTACATTGTCAGTTTATGTAGCTCTCAAGTTCAACCGGAAGCCTTCTTTTATCTTGATCATCAAAATCATGTGGATACATCTCGGCTAAGCATAGTAGTTTTGGAACATAAAATGCATCAAAATTATCACAAGGACTCAAGCTATTAATACAAACAAGTAACTCGGATGTTACCTCGTTAAAACGATTTCCAAATTCTTGGATTTGCATATCTTGAATCGAATTGAAGCATTCAACTTTATAATTGTGGCGAAGTGTGACGTTTGTTTTTTTGTCTTGGTATCCTTGGGTCAACGTATTCACCATCCATGTTTACCACTTCAGGTTTATGCTTATCACAAAAAGAGTTAACTAACTCTAAGAACTTGTCATAACCCTCAAATCTAAACTTTGTAAGTTGGTTCTTGGTAGTAGAAACCAATAAAACCCCGTTTAACAAATCTTGGTCTTTCCTTTGAAGGTTTTTTTTTTCTTTTTCTTTTAATCAATATTAAAACAATGTGGACTTATTATAAAGTTTGGGCTTGGTATTATTCTTGAATTTGAGCTACTAACTAATAAAATGGGCTAACTCAATATATGTAATTATATTATTTTCTTAGGGGTTGGTTTCAAAAATCCAAGTGGTGCGATTGAAAATTTTTGTGGGGTGCGGATGGGATAAACGCATATATATAAACACTAATTTTTTTTTTCAAGGTATGCGTCCGCACCCCTTAGGCTTAGGGTAGCTACGCCCCTGATCTTATTCCTAACGGTACAAGCGGTTCGAAGTCGCCTGTGGTGTTTCTTCAATGCAAACAACCTATTAAATCACCTTATTAAGACAACATAATTTTTTATAATAATATGATGTTGTAATCAAAGTGAACACGTAATTATTCATCAAAATTGGCAACAGTCACCTAGCTAGATCAGTTTTGAGCTATTTCTACAATTAATTAATAAATTGAAATATAGAGAAAGATAAAGAAGAAACTGGATGTATGCCATATCTGCGCAGTAGCATGAGGATGTGGAGTTCCCCAAGAGCTACTCTCTGTATTTTTCCATCATGGTTTTTTGATTAAAAAATTGGTATTTGTTTGAAAGGGTTCACCTAACTTGCATGAATATTTGTCAATATAACCACCTGCAGAAGAGTGTGGCTCCTGTCCATAGCAAAGGTTTGAAGGTAAATAGTCAAAGCGATTTTGGTACCAATTTTTTAATCAAAAAACACAATTTCCAACCTCTGAATATTTTTATTATTATGGATACCAAAATCGGTGCTTCTAAGGTTATTTTTGTTCCCAATAACTGCAACGTCGGTTGCCCTCCCAAACTCATCCCTGCTTGCTGCGTCTAGTCCTCCACCTTCCCCTTCAACTCCGGCGACGCCACTCTCAACTTTAACCTAACCTTACTCGACCACCTCATTGTTGAGCATGGATTTTAACCTAATGAGTATAAACTGATTAAATAGCAAAGATTTGGAATTGAAGGTGAAACGATTGAGTGCCATTGATGAGGGCGGTAATGAGTATAAATGAGTATTCATGAATGAAAAGTTGTAACCAATGATTATGATGGTTAAACGTAGATTTTAAGTGCTCCTTCAATTGCAAATTCAATTTCTTACTGATTATTCAATTGGGTAATTGAATGATTGGGAGTTAGGAAGTATTCAAGGGTTTGTCAAGAACTAATATTGGAGGGTCGATCCATAGGTATAAGGGTAGTTATGGAAATCCATTTTCTTGTTGCAAAAGAGGAGGTGGGTTAAATGTCCACATTGTCCTCCTAAATGTCTTAATTGTCACAATTATGCCCATAATACCCTTAAATTTCTTGCTTAAATATATTGTACATGTTGCTTCTTAAATTGTACGGAAATGCAAATTACTATGTTGGTCATCACTCCTCCTTAATAAGATAATATAGATATAGATTTACTTCTTTTTGTCTTAACAACTACGTCTTTTAAAAAAATGACTATAATGTTTTTTCATTTCACTAATAGACTTATTAAAAAAAAATATCATACAATAATTTTAAAAACCCAAGATATAGATCTCGGCCACATCCTAAAACAAGAAAAATCAAGGGAGAAAATGATTATGGCAAATGGCAATTGCCGTCTGTAGCCGGTTCCCCTAACCACTTTGCATATCTACAATCTACATTCATTCCAAAACCATATAAATAGTGCTAATACTCACCGGATTAAACAAGTTAGAACCATTTCACAACACTTCTTCATTACAAACCTCAAACATATTTCTAGAATGGCCGCGACGAGTTCAACCATCGTATTCGTCGCAACAATCCTTCTTCTCGCTACTTCTATATCCGCCACTGAATACATTGTTGGTGATGGAAGCGGTTGGACTCTTGACTTCGACTATCAAGCGTGGGCCAAGGATAAAGTTTTCTATGTCGGAGATAAACTTGGTACGTTATATATTCTAACAAGTTACTATGGTTGACAATGTTTGTTATAAACTAAACAAATGTTTTTATTTGATTGCATAGTATTCAATTACGCGTCTGGCGTGCACAATGTGGTGAAGGTCAATGGCACGGGTTTCCAACAATGTAGCACTTCATTGTCCAATGGAACCTTGACAAGTGGACGAGACGTCATCCCCCTTCAAACCCCTGGAAGGAAATGGTACATTTGTGGTGTCGCGAAGCATTGTGAGTTGAGAAACATGAAGCTTGTCATCACCGTTCAACCACAGTCTCCGGCTCCAGCCCCATCCGCATCAACCACATTGACGGTATCCACTATGTATGGGTTTTTCACTGCATTGTTTAGCGGTCTCATGTTCTTGGTTTAATTTTCTTGATATGTTTGTGGTCTGGTTTCAAATGTTGTGTCGATGATTGATTTACCTAGTATGAATTCGTTTTCAATAAAGGGATTTGCGATTATTATTATATTTTAACACTTAACACATTATTTAACCTAACCCATCCCGACCTAGGCTGGTTTGACTCATAACAAAATTTCTAATCACACAGTTACACAAAATAAATAAGTGGAAAAGTCAAGGTTTGAAGCCATGAAGCATGAGTAATTAATTACATACTACCAATTTTACAATTTACAAATAGACTAAACCTAAAAAAAAGGATTACCAATTTCCCTTGAACTTCCATTGTTCCCTCATCCCATAACATGGCTTGTGAAGCAAGCTACTTGGTTTGAAAACTCTAATGTCTCAAAGTTATATGGGAATCGAACTAAATGACGACTAACCCATAATGTTACTACTTGCACACGTTAACGGTCACCCGTCGGGTGTAAGTTGCATGGTTAGAATGGTAGCGGTTAGGGGCTTATGAGCATTATCTAACATGTTCTCACATTTTACCAAAATATCAATAATGTTACCCTAACAATAGCAACTCTTCTTCAACTGTTTGCAACTCCCTAAGCCGCCTTTTTGCATAAATTGTGACTATTATCGTGGTAACAATCGTTAAAATGAACCCACAAACCGTGAATACAATTTGAAGGGGTGCAAGTGACCTTTGATCTTTTGAGGCATCTGCCAATGTCCGTATCATTATACCCCTGAAAACAAGCAAACAAAAAAATTTTTATTTTATTTTTTTAAATTTACCCAAATAATGTTGAAATCAATATCTTACGTGTAAATTGCGATGAAGATTTCTGGCAAAATTCCAACTAATGTTCCAAACAAGTAGGGAACATACTTAACATCAGTTGCAACAGCACAATAATTGTATATAATATATGGAAACGGTGAAATTCTTAATAGCGTCACGGCTCTAAACTGATCATACCAATCCCCTTCGCCTGCTAGTCTCAAAATCGATGCTTTTTTTGGATATCTATCTAACCACCACTGCATAATATACAAAAGAATCGCCTTAATTTATCATCTATGGAGAACAAAGATGATAATTGTAACCTTCGAGGGTGATGTGAAGGTTAGTGCCTAAGTCCCTCTAGCTGAGGTCTCATGTTTAAATCTAGTTTTCACTAGATTTCTGTCTTTAACTTTCTTAAAGACCACATGTCCAGCACAAGATTTGCGCCTCGCTTACCTCATCCAATTAGTTAGTACTTAGTAGGGTCAGGTAACAAGTTCTTACGGTCACCAAAAATAAATTGAATAAAATAAAATGATAATTTTAATAATAGGAGAATACTCACTTGAATTTTGTTGTAAAATAGAGATCCGATGAAGTAAGGAAGTGATACACCGATGGCAACACCACAAATAATTAGTAAAAATCCTAAACCGTAACCAAAACTCATGCCTGCAACCCACATGGAGGGCGTAGATGGTATAAACAAGGTAGGGAAGATTGCCACCGATGAAAATACAAAAACTGCTAATACTGGTTTACTGAATGCCCCGGTCTCCCAGTTTAAAATCGGTATAACCTCCTGAAAAACATGTGGATTATTAGATTGGATCTTGAGAAGCTACCGCTATTCCTATGCAAAAGCAGATCATCAGCTCTAAGAAAACACAATGAGGGCAATAGTGTTTGGCACTTATTGAATAAGCAATTCCTACAATGCCTATTTAACCTCAAATTAGCATGCTTGTCTTTGTATCTCATATATTTTATTGAGTGATCCCAAACACCCCTAAACCGTGCAAGCTAGTTTATCCTTGTTTTGTATTATAATCATGCTAAGAAAAAAAAAATCAACCAACTAAACAAATCAACAAAGTTCATATGGTTTATTTTTGTTGCACAATCAGTGTTCAATTCCCATATATTTTAGGTGGAATTGAGGAATTTGATGAAGAATTTTAGCAATAATGATCACAACTAATAAAAATTGCAATAGATCTTATCTACATAACAAATTTAATCATAACTAACAATCTTATCTACTTGTATGATCATAACTAATATATTCTATCTAATAATAATACGCAAATAAGTTTGTCATTGATCAAATGCAAAAAGAACCTTTTTGTAACAATAAAAGCCACAAATTGGAATGAATGAATGAATGCAATGGCAATTGCAATGATGAGTGAAGATATGATCAAAACATACATTGTCCATAAGAAAAGGTCCGATCCACACGAAGAAACAAACCGCCAAAATAGCCAAAAATATAACCAGAAAAACAAGCTTTCCCCACCACCAAAATGACCACCAAAAACTAGTACAGTCGCTGGACGGAGCCAAACCATCGCCACGGCCTCCATAACCACCTGACCTTCTGGTGATGTCAAGATTACATAATCAGGCTTCGGGTCTTCAAACCCGACCTTCAGTTGGGTGATCCCGGTATTGTTTTCAAGCGTCATTTTGATTGGTAATGATATCGAATCAAAATCGCAACAAATTGATCACCTGGAAGAATAGCAAAAGGGTGTTCTGGATGAATTAAATGGAATGTGTTATGGTGAAGGAAACGTAGATTGAAAGACATAATTTGGTAATTTTAACGGTCTATTTAATCTGCCATATTAATGCTTCCAATCCATGCTATATAACGTTATGTTTTGTTTTTAAGGATGTTTATGTTTCAGCAGTATGTTTGTGTTGGGTTTGGCTTAAAATTTTGTAACCAAATAAAAAAATACATTTTTTTTTATATTTTTTTTAACTATATTTGTTTGTGGATAGGGTAGTATTTAGACCAACTCTATTAATAGGAAACATAAACAGAATTTGAATCGCACAAGGGTATGTTTGCAAAACTAGCTGGTGGCTGGTAGTTGGAAGCTTTTTAAATATATTTTGATGTTTGGCAGGGTAGCTGGAGCTTTTAATAAAATGTATAAAATGACCAAAATAGACATAATTAAAAGTTTGTAAAGAAAGTTTTTATTTTATTTTTAAAATAGAATGGGTATTTGTGTCATTTACTAATTAAAAGCTTGTAGCTAGTAGAGTTTTTTCTTAAAATCTACTACTAGTAGTTTTTCACTATAGAGCTTTTTCTTCAACTAAAAGCTTCCAGCTCCTTCAACCAAACAAGGCTTTTTATTGAGTAGGAGCTTTTTTAAAAGCTTGAAGCTCCTAAAAGCTCTTAAAAGCTCCTTGCCAAACATATCCCAAGTTGAGTAGAGTATTAGAATTTTTCTTATATGCACCTCACAAGGGGGTAAATTTTGATAATGTTTTTCAAGGGGTCACCGGCATTGTCATTGGTGATTTCTTGGTCTGTAGATACATGAAGTAATTTGGTAGGAATGGGAGTACAATGTTACCTATAAATCACCATTGCCATTGGGAATTTCTGCCATGTTGAGGAGAGATCCCCATTGCCAATGGCGATCTCACTAACGTAGAGACAGAATTGCTAATGACATTGGCGGTTTCTAACTTTTCTACGGGATATCTCATAAATAAAGAGATGACTTAATATTGTTCATATGAACTAGGTGTTGCTAATTTTGTTGGTTCTTTTTTATTTTTTTTATAGATGGAACATGCCCGAAACATATTACAAATATCATGAACAGTAGATGGGACATACAACCCCCCTTCTCCGGATAAACCTAAGACAAGGTCACCAGTAACAAGAAAAACTTGGTGTTGCTAATATTGTTGGTTTGGTTCCATATATGTAGGTTTATGCTTCTGGTCCGTACTTTTCCTGGTTCATGACTGGTAATATATTAATAGTGTAAATTATGTCGTCACGAGTAGGCTATTGGAACAAGGCGGCGTTGGTGATGTGGTTGTGGTAAGTGATGTTTTTTTTTATAAAGATTATAAATTTTAATCTTTTGGTGAACAGGGTGTTTAAATAATTTTTGTATTCTGTTTAATAATTTGTTTGCAAATGAAATTGTTATGAACTCGTATAGGGTACATGTCTATTTTTTGCGGTCCGATTCTTGTATGCTCACACACGTTAGTGATGCTAACACATGCTAGTGTATACCCAACTAACAGTTGTTAGGGTCCATATGACATACACTATTTTCAGTAAAACATATGTTTTAGAATATGCTAACACATGCTACTGGTTTGGTGTTTGTTTTATACACATGTTAGTGATGCTAACACATGCTAGTATATGCCTAACTAACAGGTGTTAGGGTTCATATGACATACGTTAGTATATGCCCAACTAACATGTGTTAGGGTTCATATGACATACGTTATTTCAGTAAAACATATGTTTTAGAATACATTACACATGTCAGTGATGTCTCATTATGTGTTTTGGAGAGCCCAACTAACACGTGTTATCTTTTTTGTAGGTGAAGAGATGTTTTGTGTTAAAGATGAAGATGGGTATCAAGAACGAAGCATAGCTAGATTTTTTTTATGTTTGTATTAAACGTTTTTAATACGTTTTTAGTATTGATTGTAATGATCGTTTTTATCATTTCTTAAATAAATATACATTTTATGTGTTCTTTTATTTTGTTATTTTTAGTACATGTCTGTTAACACATGTTATCGATGTCTCACACGAGGTCAGAATTTTGTATCACAATACTAACGTATGTTAATATTCATGTTGGAAAAGTGTAATAAAGTAGGAGAGAGGTGACTTTGACAAGTGTCAAATCAACCTTTTTAAACCTAGGATTCAGAAAATTAAAGTGGCCTACTTGCTTATTTAAGATTACCATATTGCCCTTGATCTCAATTACAACCACACAATGCAAGTTGCTTTTGATTATTAAATTCAATTAAACAATGGCCATTGATCAAACATGATCAATGGCCCTAATAGAGTTTCTAGGGTTTTTTCATTATTTGAGGTTTCCATATTATCCACCCCTGGTATGTATAATTTATATATACATTATGTTTCATATGGTATGAGTTTTGAAAAGAACATTGAAACGATCACAAGGTGCTATATAATAACAAGTTATAAACATGATTGAATTGTGGTCAAGGTTGATAATATGACCGTAGTGTTAAACTCTCGAAATCTCATTATCAATGTATAAAACATTATAAGGTTTTAGACCGATATACTTTACATGAGTCGATCATGAAACTACATCTAAATAGATATTATGTGATGAAAAGATTATTACAAGAAAGGGTAGAAAAACAATTTCCAAACCTAAAAAAATAATGCTCTTAAAGTGGCATTATTATTATTAAGGAATATTTAAGGTTTGAAACGACCATCATGAAGGTTGGGTTGTTCTAATCCATTCCCTGAAGTGAATGTGATTACATAATGATCATCATAAAAGTCATGACCATGTACATAATTAAGGAAATTGTAACGATGTCACTATGAAAGTTATGTAGTTATAATCCATTCCTTGAAGTGAATGTGATGATATAATGATCAGTGTAAAAGTTCATAATCATGGTAATTGAGGAAATGATTATGATGCTCAAGTTAATGAGATCAAATAAGTTAATAATGTGATAATTATACAATGATCGGTATAAAGTCGTGATTATGGTGAATGAGGTAATTATAAAGATCATCATGTTGACAATAAGGTCAACATGTTCATATTGAAATAGATCGTAAGAAGTTGCACACTAAGGGAGTAATTATACGAGAATAAGATATGGAAACATGTGTATAACAAATATGATCGAAATGGTTATATAACACTCTCTCGTATTTTATTTCGTGTATTAGACAAATACGAATACAACTAAAGCATATCTGATCATAAACTAAACGTTTTCGGATCACGGATTACAATAAATTGGCTTGATCGGTTAGACCATTCCGTGTCATTGATGATGTGAAAAATATTGAAGGACCAGAAGATTCTTCATGGTAATTAAACATACAATGTTTGCTCTCAAGGGGAAGATAATTATTTAGCAACTAATATGGGTGTAAATCTCTAATATGGTATGGAAATGATAAAAGGGTATGTGTATCCAACATGATACCATTTAGTGTTCTAAAATCGATGCATCGTCTAAATGGTTATCAAATTCGCAACCTGAAGTTTGCTTGAAAGTGGCTTAGCTGATAAGATAGCAAGCACATTACTCTAGACTATCATATTAGTTTTGATAAATGTGGTGATCTTGATTCCCATTTTCTTAATGATTATTGAAATTAGTGTCAAACTACATGTGACAAATGTTGTTGCTTTTGTTAAAGATGATGGCTAAATGCATATGATTAATTGTGAAGCCAATAATCATGAGAGCAAAGGTTTATATATGTATATGGGAACATGTATTTTTACATGATGTAATATTATTCACATTAAGCCAACAAGTTATTTAACCTTTTCCCCATTATAATTGGTTTTCGGTCAGGAACCAAACACTTCCCATCTATTGTTTTGATGTGCGATATATTTTGCAATTGATCCACCACAATGCACAAAAGATGGGACTTCAAAGAATGTTGAGAATATATGTTGGATAAGAATATATTGATAACCACTTACTTAGAGTCGTTAAAGGTGTGATTTGATTGATTGATTTTTATTTAACAATCAATATTTCCAACATGAGGGGGAGATAAAAAGCAGTTGAAAAAGATGAAATGAATTATCACTTGATCCTCAAATTAATAAGTGTGAACAGAAAGTACAAAGGATAATTCATTTACAATAATAAATTGATTACCAGATGTATTCACTGACCTAAATATAGTGACTAGCTAAGTCACATGTATCAACTGCTAGTGCTCCAATTGAATTAGTGTCCCAGAAAGGACAACCATACATTGGTGATAAGTCTATGGCATGCCTGAGGCGTGGTAGACTAGTCGGTTCCAAGAATAAAAATCCTCGAAAATGGAGCAGGTAATGAAAATGGTCGAGTCGAGGTATAGTAAAGGGTCTCTTGAAGAGACATTAGATATGATGGTTCCAAAAGAACCTCAGGTACCTGAAAATAAAGAGATCTCAGTAAATTATATCATGTCTAGAAATATATGGAATCGAAACAAAATCGACGTCGATGATAATTTTGTATAAATATAGCGCTTGAAATAATGAAAATGATGAGGATCATGAACTAAGATTTGCCGATAAATGACATGTGAAATGATTGGCCAATATTGAAAGACGTAAGTAAGGCAGAATTGAAATCTCTCATGAACCTAGAAGTTTTGACAAATGGTCCATACAACTAAAAGTTATAAAATGTGTTATATACAAATGAGCCTTTGTACAGGATCATAATGAGAAAAGTGACATTATGAAATATAAGGCACAATTTTTGGCACGGGTCTTTCGTAAAGACTCAAGAAAAATTATGAGGAGAAAATTCTCTTGTGGTGGATGCAACAATGTTGGAATCTGGTAATATAAGAGAGAATTGATATGCGTCTAATGAATATTATGATATCTTAAATATATGATAATGAATTTTACATGAAATCCCTGAAGGATTTAAGTTTTCAAAATCATATAAATCAAGTTCTCGAGAACGATGTAACTGTTGTATACATATTTGGATCCAAATACATTATACATGTTGTATACATTGATAAATTTAAATATAATAGGAACTCATGATAAGTTCCATGAGACACTTTAGCGCTTAAAAGCAATCATCTTAAGGATGTAATTCTTATGAAATAATAAGCATATGGTGATTATAAAGTATGTAAGATGGTATAATACGAAATGGAAGTGAAACAGGTAACGAGTTATTTGAATATGATATGGAAAACAATATGCTTTATGCGACAAAACTCTTGAATAGCTCATTAACGTGCATGATTGGTTAACATGGAAGGAAATCCATGACCGATTGTAAATGCAAGAGGCATTGAGACTAAAAGCTCGAGAAATATGTTATATGAAGTTAACAATTTCTAAGTACGGACTAAACTAGTCGGAGTTAAACATAGTATAATCAACATGGTAGTTATCTCAAAGAAAAGAGATATGAATATGATGTACTCGTTCATATGCTTATAGGATATGTTGATCGTGTTATCATATGTCCTGACGAGATGATATGCAAGTTGAGCATTTGTTAACCATATTTTTGTCAAGTTACATCCAAAAGATGTTGGGACATTTTAATATCTGAATGTCAATCTCTAAGAAAGTTGGAGATTGTTAAAACATTTGGTATAAAATGAATTATTATTATCATATTCTAAATAATGATTATCAGTGGATAGGTACCATAGTTAAGTGCAATCGATGCAATATCTCGTGCACATTATACACAATAACATATAGTTTGTTTCCAGTAAGGAGACACTGAAATGATTTAAAATAAATATTTTGATACTCTCAAGGTATGAAAAAATATGAGTTTATATTTTACTAACCCGTAAAAAAGGATTTGGTTAGTCTTATTAATGCAGGGAATGTAACACAACACACTCATTTATTTCATGGCACGTATATACGAGAAGGGTCACTTGAAGTCTGACATGAAGATCATACATCATTGCTTTGTTTAAAGAATTGTACATAAAGAGATCAAGACCCAATTCATTGGCTACAAAAGTTTTGAGCAACTTTCATAGAAGATCGACACAGTCATTCGAAAGATACATATTAAAATGAGGGGGAGTATTAGAAGCGGTGCACTATTTTTGCCTTCACTGAGTTTTGTCCCACCGTGTTTTCTTAATAAGGTTTTTAACGAGTCAACTCAACTGATCCATAAGTATCAGTTAGAGTTAATACACGCTTGACTCTTTTTTCCTTAGTTATGGTTTTTTCCCACTGGGTTTTCCTAGCAAGGTTTTTAATGAGGCAGCATCACTAAGCGTATTAAAAGAGTATATTATTTCATGATGTGGATAGTCAAGGGGGAGTGTTATGAATGCTTCTTAATGTGGTGACTCTCCACATACAAAACCTCCATCTAGTCATTACCTTTGAATTAATGTTAAGTCCCTATAAATAGAGGCTTCATGTAATTGTTATGATACACTCAATGAATAAGATGTTTCTATTCTATCTCTCTCTATATCTTCCTCTAATCTTTGTTCATAATTCTAATATTTTGTATGTTGGTCACTAATAGGCCGTTGTTTTACAACAATATTAAGTATATCAACCATTTTCAAACGGGTACAACACTTGAACAAGCATACATCTCAAAAAATAACCATGATGTTGGAAAACGTAAAACATTAAATGTTTCAAACCAAGAGAAACATAAGATTGCCAAATAGCGCAACTAGCAATCCGTAGATGGTTGGTACTACCAATTTGCCCGATGTGGATGTCGCTATAGGGCTTGGAGCCGGAGCCCATGTTTGAGGTAAGACGGTGATGACAAGCTTCATGTTTCTTGACTCGCAATGCTTTCCAACACCACAAATGTACCATTTCCTTCCCGGGGTTAGAAGGGGGATGACGTCATGTCCACTTGTCATGATTCCATTGGAAGCTGAAGTGCTACATTGTTGGAAACCGGTGCCATTGACTTTAGCCACGGTGTGAACACCAGCCGCATAGTTGAATACTGCATCGAGAAAATTGTAAAGAATTACATTTATTAAACGTCATAAAAAACATGAAATGTAGGAAGGATATCAAACAAAAATCACTACTACCAATTTAAATAATTTTACGTACCAAGGGTATCTCCGACGTAGAAAACTTTATCCTTGGCCCAATTTTGATAATCGAAGTCGAGTTTCCAACCATTTTCGTCCCCTACAACGTATTCCTTAGCATAGATTGATGTCGCAAAAACAAAAATTGTTGCAATGAAGACAATGCTCAATCGGGATGTCGCCATTTGGAAAAAAAAATGGGATTTCAACTCAATATATTTTTGAAAAACTATAGAATATAAAACGAAATCGTTAAGAAGATGAAATAATAGCTACGCTATTGCTGAGTACTTATACAATTTTCGAGTTAACATAGAAGTACAAAATGGTAGGGTACAGGCGGTAGCCGGCAATGGTATTGTGGAATTTGGTCATCACTAAGTGTTTGATTGCCACGCACAAAAAAATAAATATAAAGATGTTTTAATCACCATTTTTTAATGTTATAAACTCTTTACTTAAAAAAGAAGAAACTTTCATATTTGGGTTATATTAATGTTTTAGTTACGAACTTCAATCTTTTTCGGTCATGTCAGTTTGTTTAATTAAATTAAGAAAGAAGTATGTCCGGTATCATCGTGGAACTACTCGAGTCGAGTAGGGTGTGAACTTCTAACACGACGCGAACATAGCACACTTTTTTTGGATTGGGGTTTAGTCTAAATGGATTATGGTAGGTTTCGTGCTGAACTCTTAAACACGTTTAGCTGAACTAACTGTACTTGGATTGATCAGTTGCGAGTTTGCAAGTTGTCCAATTTAACCTATTTAATTTTATACTTAGTTTTTTTAAACATGGTTTAAGTTTCTGGTTAAACAACTCTTATTCATATCAAAGGTTAAAATATGTATCGTGTTTAGGTTCATGTATCTAACATGATTTATGTGGTAGGTTAGAACCGTCAACCCATGAACAGGTTCTGTTTAACACTACTAAGGTCTATGGGTATATAGCTTCATCTTTCTTTTTAATTTTGAACTCCGAATTGTTGAGCAAAGATACGAGAGTACGTAGTTGAAACGAAAAGAGAAGATGGCATAACCGGAACATTTTCCGATATTTGACCACGGTAACAACGCTGAAACCGGTTATTGGGTGACATCCAAAGAGAAAAGAAAAATGAATTCAAAGAAGATGGTCGATGAATGTTTATATCTTGTTAACTTAGCCTTTTAAAAAAAATCAAATCCATAGTCTAATCTCAAAAAGAAAAAATAAACTTTAACACTATGTTGAAGGGAAGAAAAATGAGAAATTCAAGCTATTAAGGTGGTGTTTGGGATTTGATTATTTAAAATAGATTATGCGTTTTGGAAAAGCAGAGGTGGAGTTGCTTATAGATTATTGCGTTTTAGTAGCCTAAAAAACTGATTATCCGCATTTTCAAAACGCAATCCCAAATAGTATAAACTGATGACCTGCATTTTCAAAACACAATAATCTAAAAATCAAATTCAAAACGCACCCAAACACCCTCTAAGACCTCCAACTAATTAAGGGTGTCCAAGGGCACTCATTTGATTTTGAGTCCTAACCGAACCGAATTCGACTCATTACCATAAATGGCCATTTTTAACAACTTAAATTTACCAAAGTTGTCTTGACGGCAGTGGCGAAGCTTGAAGATTAAATTGGCAGGAGTCGGACTCAATTTTTTCGTATTGGTAGTGGCCGGAAGATCAAATCGGTGGGGGCGGACTCAATCCATATAAAAATTACCTATGAAAATCGCAAACTTCAACATTGTGCCAAAAACCTGTGGGGGTCGGGGCACCCCCTGGCCCTCACTAACCTTCGCCACTGTTTGACGGGCCCAAACCCTTAACCTCAAGGGGAGCAACACCTTATGATGGGAAAAATAGTCGCAAATAAGTGAATAACTTTGTCATTAATCTGTTCTGCTATGGGTTCTTTTACTAAGGATTCAAGTAAGCGGTTCACAAGGGATATATATTAACGACTGAATAGGTCGTCCTAGATCACGGATGACTTTTACTAATTTCTTTTACATTCAATTTGCAACTGATCATTTTTGCGACTGGCAAATATATTTAGTGACTGAGTTACGACCAACCATTGTTGTGGTGGATTTTGCAACATTTAATAACCAAATAAAAAATAATTCAAATTAGATATATCAACCATCTTCAAACGGATACAATACTTGAATAAACATACAATCTCAATAAATAACCAACGTTGGAAAACATATGCATTAAACATTAAATGTTTCAAGCCAAGAGCAACAAAAGACTGCCAAATAACGCAACTCCAAATCCATAGATAGTTGGTACAACCAATTTGCCCGATGTGGATGTTGCTGTAGGGCTTGGAGCTGGAGCCCATGTTTGAGGCATAACGGTGATGACAAGCTTCATGTTTCCTGACTCGCAATGCTTTCCAACACCACAAATGTACCATTTCCTTCCAGGGGTTAGAAGGGGGATGACATCGTGTCCACTTGTCATAATTCCATTAGACTCTAAAGTGCTACATTGTTGGAAACCGGTGCCGTTGACTTTCGCCACCGTGTGGGCACCAGCGGCATAGTTGAATACTGCATCAAGAGAATTGTAAGGGTTACATTTTATTAAACGTCCTGGAAACCGGAAATGTAGGTTTTGCGACCAAAAATGGTCACAAAGTTTGCGATAAAATTTAGAACTGTCACAAAAGTAGCGACCGCATCCAAGTTGGTTGCAAATCAGGCAGACGCAAATTAAATGTATAAACTATAAACTGGTTTTTTAGTTGCTAAAATTAGTAGCAAAACAGATTAGTGACGGAGGTTTTGCGAAACATTTTTGTTACCAATTTGCGACCAATTTGGTCTTGTTACAAATTACAAATACCCAGTTTTCTAGCAGCAAATGTAAATAAAATGACAATGATTATATAACATATATATTAACGTACCAAGGGTATCTCCAACGTAGAAAACTTTATCTTTTGCCCAAGTTTGATAATTAAAGTTGAGTTTCCAGCCATTTTCGTCTCCGACGATATATTCCTTAGCAGAAATTGTTGTTGCAAGAACAAAAATAGTAGCCAGGAAGACAATGTTTAAACGGGATGTGGCCATTTAGATATAAATTTGGGCTTTCTAAGCAATATTTCTATTAATTAAAACTCAGAGGAAATAAAGTAAATTGCTAATAAGAAGATGAAATAATAGCTACACAATTGTTGACTATTTATACAAAATTGGAGTTAACATAGAAGGGCAAGCTGATAGGATACCGGCGGTAGACGGCAATGGTATTGTGGATTTAGTCTTAATAGCGTGTTTCATTGCCACACAAACACTGAAAAAAATGTTGTTTTAGCTTACTATATTTTATGCTATAAACTAGTTACTTGAAAAATAATCCATCCAGGGTGGTATTTATTTTCTAACACTTGTATACATGAGTCGAGTCGCTCATTAGTCATTAACTAGTGAAAATCGGCTTGGTCAAAGCTTGAATCAAGTCAAGGTTAGATGAGCTCAATTCAAAATTGGAGCTTATTCAATAAACAAGCTCAAGTCCGAACATCACACATTATTAAACTTAAACTAGGTTTGTGACTTGTGAGCCTACTTAATGAACATGTTATTTTATATGTGTGTAGCTTACTTTTTAGCATAATATAATATTACATAATTATATATATACACACACATAAAGCAAAAAATAATTAGATGTTATTTGAAAAAGATATAGTTAAAAATAAAAATAAAATTATTTACGTATGTATGTGAATAAAATAATTGAATGATTGTTAAATTAAAAACAAGTCAATCTCCAGGTTGAATAATTACTTACGAGTCAAGCTCGAGTTGTAAATGAATACCTCAAAATAAGTCAAGGTTTGTTAACTTAAACTAGTGGTGCTTGAGTTCAGCTCGACTCGTGTACCTACACCTCTATTATCTAGCGACGAACTTCGACTTTTTTTTTTTAACTATATTAGGTAATTAGACAGTACGTAGTAATTTTTTTAGTGTAATAACATGGGTGTGGTGTCAGACTCTAGGGTGGGGTTAAGGATAAAATTTTAAAGTCAGCAAAATAGGAGTTATTATTTATTATTACTTAAAAAAAAAAAATTATTATTACTTTTTTACCAAGAGATCGGCCCCATGGTAGTATGTTTAAATCTTAGTTTAATAACTTTTTGGGATGCCTTTCAAGATTAAAAAAATGGGATCCATTTATAATAATAGAAAACAACAATGATTATTTCGATGGATGCGATGAAATTGATAGTGAATATTGGCCACTTCTATTGTCTTGTACAAAGATTCATCAGCCGAATTATAAGTCACAAAGTCCGCAACTTTGCATTTTGCAATAACAATCTTTCACTTTGCAATATTTACATATATTTTTTCTTATTATAATAATAGGCTGAAAATGTAGTACTTAAATAAACAAGAACCATGTTAAATTTGTATTACTATCGTCAAAAGTTAAACAAAAGTTAGAAAAACTATGGAATTGTCAATCTTTTGTGACACATAGTAATAAATACTCCTCGCTATGTGGTTAACTTTACACACGAATTTTAGCAGCATGGAGTCATTTGTCGCTCTCTCCCTTTCCATCCCTTCCGTCTCTATATCGGCGTCCATAAGGGTCCATAGACCCTATTTCATATGCTCTAACGTTGTATGGATAACTTTATAAAGGTTTAGGATAGTGGATGCTTTTATAACTGCCTTGGGGCTCTTATAGAGTCTCAAAACTGAAGGTTTCTACGCAAAATGGATGAAAATGTGTAGGAAATAATTTAATAATAGTTTATGTTATTTCTAAATTGTAAATAATACGAGTACCAGTAATGAAGATGATAAATAAAGTTAATAATAACGATAATATAATAATAATATTTAAAAAATAATTTTCTAACAAAACTATAACAATTAAAACTGAGATATTCTGTTGAAATTTTGTCTAGAACTTTTGAGCCTCTTTTAACGAAAGTAAAGTTTGTTGGTAGTTGGTCTGTATTACAAATGACTACAATTAGATAGCCCTCAACCAAGGGGTTTCCTCCGACAATAACGAGTGTAGTGAGTATAAAGTTTTTCTATTAAAGAGCTAACCCTTCTTCTTTGAGAAGAAAGGGTATTTATAGGAGAGTCATTAGCTAATCCTAATTGCCAGCTTATGCCACGGGGACCCTACATCTGCTAACCGATATAGAATTCAGATGATGTGTGCGATGTCCTTCTGCTATTGGATAGATGCCGTTGTCACTTGTACTTGTTGTCCTTTCTGCCGTCACTTGATGGGGAGGATATCATGGAGCATGGTGTTCTCTCTTCTTATTGGTTGAATGTCCCTTTCAACTTAGGTGGCACACAAGCCCCAAAACCTTCCTTTGATCATTCTTAGTGCTGACGTGTTTTGTCATGGGTCTGCATATGAGTCTAGACACATATCTTTTAGTAGGAAACTAGTGGGAATGCCGCGCGTTGCGGCGGGTGTCCCAACTAATATCAGATTCAATTATAATGTCTATTATGAATCACAATCCATTATTTAAAACAAAAATGATATATTATGAAAAATAAAATCAGAAAGAAATCATAATATGGTGGATTAAAGAACATACATTAGGATTAAATACTTAAAATATACACACACAAGGCAATGATAAGTGATAACTTCTCTAGGAACAGAAACTTGACAAACCCATCATCTTTTCTAACAAATAAGTCCTTATAGCAGCTCTCCTTCCCTTTCGTTGAAATGGAGCTCAACAAACTTACAAAATTGAATGTAATAACAGAAATATTTAGTTAAATAATCAACCAAAAAAAAGTTGGTATTTATACTTTTTTCTCCACTAAAAGCCTTCGTAAACCTTGAATTATTGTTCCTACAGTCTTGCCGTTACCAGATGCTACTAAAGCTTGATTAGATTGTCAAAAAGAAAACTAAAGAGGCCAAGTAAAGAGAATCAAACATGTTTCTTATAAATGCGAGATTGCATGTCCTAACAGAGATAAAGGTAAACACGACCACCACAACTTATTAGAAAATGAACAGTGATAAAACGAGCGGGTCAATGTGATTTCAAGATGAGCACAAATTAATATAAACGGGCCATTTTTGTAAGAACGTAAATGGGTAGGGTTGACAGGTTTACATTACAAAAACACTTTGGGTGACCGGCGATCTACTTGGACAATAGTATTTTTAACTATTTCTTCAAGTCTTGCCAGTTTAACGTTTAAATAATAAACGGCAATAACCAGAATAAACTCATTCATAAGTAATGGGTCGAAATTGTCACCATTAGGTGACAACATGCATAACACTTTGTGCAAGATTTATATGCTCCACAGTCCATACTCCTTTCATTAGCCCCATGCCACCTCCGTATAAGCAAGAAATTGCATAAGATTTTTTGTGCTTTTAGACTCACCAGCATCACTCTCACTGACAGAGCTCTCCTCATTCCTTCATTAACCATCTTTCGCATTTAAAAAAGTTTTTTTATTCTTCATGTATATAATATAATATTTTGAAACTCGATAATTAGAGATGGAAATCATGATCTATATATTTATCATCTACAAAAGGGTTGATTCAGATTACATCTTATTCATAACAGTAGAAATGGTTTGAAGTCACATCTTATTAAGTGGCGTAGCCAGAAATTTTTTTTATGGGGTGCGGAATCTCTAAGCTGGGTCGTTTATCATCATGTGGCCCGGGTCGGGTCGGGCCGTATACCAAAATTAATAACACTAAAATTATATAATCAACAAAAAGAAGCCAAAAGTAATTCAACGTTATTACATATGCATAACAAAATTCTAAAATTTAAAGTTGTTCTCTTCGGGTCTTCATTTTTTGGAATCTATCTATAACATCTTCTATTTCCCACGTTTCTAAGCAAGTATTTTTCAATAAAAATCATACAACTATCGTTTAAATTCTCATCACCAATCCTATTACGCAAATTGTTCTTCACAAACTTCATTGCCGAAAAACTTCTTTCAAAGTTGCGGTTGCGGGGTAATGTGAGAGCTAGCTTCAATAACGATACACAAATATAAAGTGAAGGTGTTTCTTTGTTTCAACAATCAGTTGTACAAGATTGGATAAACCATTCAATTTGGTAAAAGTGTATCCGCTTTTACATTGTGTTTATGTAGCTCTCAAGTTCAACCGGAAGCCTTCTTTTATCTTGATCATCAAAATCATGTGGATACATCTCGGCTAAGCATAGTAGTTTTGGAACATAAAATGCATCAAAAATATACAAGGACTCAAGCTATTAATACAAACAAGTAACTCGGATGTTACCTCGTTAAAACGATTTCCAAATTCTTGGATTGCATATCTTGAATCGAATTGAAGCATTCAACTTTATAATTGTGGCGAGTGTGACGTTTGTTTTTTTGTCTTGGTATCCTTGGGTCAACGTATTCACCATCCATGTTTACCACTTCAGGTTTATGCTTATCACAAAAGAGTTAACTAACTCTAAGAACTTGTCATAACCTCAAATCTAAATTTGTAAGTTGGTTTTGGTAGTAGAAAACAATAAAACCGTTTAACAAATCTGGTCTTTCCTTTGAAGGTTTTTTTTTTT
>JAUTDX010007515.1:0-35103 GCA_030844895.1 Ambrosia x helenae
AAAATTTTAAAGTCAGCAAAAATAGGAGTTATTATTTATTATTACTAAAAAAAAAAAATTATTATTACTTTTTTACCAAGAGATCGGCCCCATGGTAGTATGTTTTAAATCTTAGTTTAATAACTTTTTGGGATGCCTTTCAAGATTAAAAAAATGGGATCCATTTATAATAATAGAAAACAACAATGATTATTTCGATGGATGCGATGAAATTGATAGTGAATATTGGCCACTTCTATTGTCTTGTACAAAGATTCATCAGCCGAATTATAAGTCACAAAGTCCGCAACTTTGCATTTTGCAATAACAATCTTTCACTTTGCAATATTTACATATATTTTTTCTTATTATAATAATAGGCTGAAAATGTAGTACTTAAATAAACAAGAACCATGTTAAATTTGTATTACTATCGTCAAAAGTTAAACAAAAGTTAGAAAAACTATGGAATTGTCAATCTTTTGTGACACATAGTAATAAATACTCCTCGCTATGTGGTTAACTTTACACACGAATTTTAGCAGCATGGAGTCATTTGTCGCTCTCTCCCTCTTCCATCCCTTCCGTCTCTATATCGGCGTCCATAAGGGTCCATAGACCCTATTTCATATGCTCTAACGTTGTATGGATAACTTTATAAAGGTTTAGGATAGTGGATGCTTTTATAACTGCCTTGGGGGCTCTTATAGAGTCTCAAACTGAAGGTTTCTACGCAAAATGGATGAAAATGTGTAGGAAATAATTTAATAATAGTTTATGTTATTTCTAAATTGTAAATAATACGAGTACCAGTAATGAAGATGATAAATAAAGTTAATAATAACGATAATATAATAATAATATTTAAAAATAATTTTCTAACAAAACTATAACAATTAAAACTGAGATATTCTGTTGAAATTTTGTCTAGAACTTTTGAGCCTCTTTTAACGAAAGTAAAGTTTGTTGGTAGTTGGTCTGTATTACAAATGACTACAATTAGATAGCCCTCAACCAAGGGGTTTCCTCCGACAATAACGAGTGTAGTGAGTATAAAGTTTTTCTATTAAAGAGCTAACCCTTCTTCTTTGAGAAGAAAGGGTATTTTATAGGAGAGTCATTAGCTAATCCTAATTGCCAGCTTATGCACGTGGACCCTACATCTGCTAACCGATATAGAATTCAGATGATGTGTGCGATGTCCTTCTGCTATTGGATAGATGCCGTTGTCACTTGTACTTGTTGTCCTTTCTGCCGTCACTTGATTGGGAGGATATCATGGAGCATGGTGTTCTCTCTTCTTATTGGTTGAATGTCCCTTTCAACTTAGGTGGCACACAAGCCCCACAAAACCTTCCTTTGATCATTCTTAGTGCTGACGTGTTTTGTCATGGGTCTGCATATGAGTCTAGACACATATCTCTTTAGTAGGAAACTAGTGGGAATGCCCGCGCGTTGCGGCGGGTGTCCCAACTAATATCAGATTCAATTATAATGTCTATTATGAATCACAATCCATTATTTAAAACAAAAATGATATATTATGAAAAATAAAATCAGAAAGAAATCATAATATGGTGGATTAAAGAACATACATTAGGATTAAATACTTAAAATATACACACACAAGGCAATGATAAGTGATAACTTCTCTAGGAACAGAAACTTGACAAACCCATCATCTTTTCTAACAAATAAGTCCTTATAGCAGCTCTCCTTCCCCTTTCGTTGAAATGGAGCTCAACAAACTTACAAAATTGAATGTAATAACAGAAATATTTAGTTAAATAATCAACCAAAAAAAAAGTTGGTATTTATACTTTTTTCTCCACTAAAAGCCTTCGTAAACCTTGAATTATTGTTCCTACAGTCTTGCCGTTACCAGATGCTACTAAAGCTTGATTAGATTGTCAAAAAGAAAACTAAAGAGGCCAAGTAAGAGAATCAACATGTTTCTTATAAATGCGAGATTGCATGTCCTAACAGAGATAAAGGTAAACACGACCACCACAACTTATTAGAAAATGAACAGTGATAAAACGAGCGGGTCAATGTGATTTCAAGATGAGCACAAATTAATATAAACGGGCCATTTTTGTAAGAACGTAAATGGGTAGGGTTGACAGGTTTACATTACAAAAACACTTTGGGTGACCGGCGATCTACTTGGACAATAGTATTTTTAACTATTTCTTCAAGTCTTGCCAGTTTAACTCGTTAAATAATAAACGGCAATAACCAGAATAAACTCATTCATAAGTAATGGGTCGAAATTGTCACCATTAGGTGACAACATGCATAACACTTTGTGCAAGATTTATATGCTCCACAGTCCATACTCCTTTCATTAGCCCCATGCCAACCTCCCGTATAAGCAAGAAATTGCATAAGATTTTTTGTGCTTTTAGACTCACCAGCATCACTCTCCACTGACCAGAGCTCTCTCATTCCTTCATTAACCATCTTTCGCATTTAAAAAAGTTTTTTATTCTTCATGTATATAATATAATATTTTGAAACTCGATAATTAGAGATGGAAATCATGATCTATATATTTATCATCTACAAAAGGGTTGATTCAGATTACATCTTATTCATAACAGTAGAAATGGTTTGAAGTCACATCTTATTAAGTGGCGTAGCCAGAAATTTTTTTTATGGGGTGCGGAATCTCTAAGCCCCTGGGTCGTTTATCATCATGTGGCCCGGGTCGGGTCGGGCCGTATACCAAAATTAATAACACTAAAATTATATAATCAACAAAAAGAAGCCAAAAGTAATTCAAACGTTATTACATATGCATAACAAAATTCTAAAATTTAAAGTTGTTCTCTTCGGGTCTTCATTTTTTGGAATCTATCTATAACATCTTCTATTTCCACGTTTCTAAGCAAGTATTTTTCAATAAAAATCATACAACTATCGTTTAAATTCTCATCACCAATCCTATTACGCAAATTGTTCTTCACAAACTTCATTGCCGAAAAACTTCTTTCAACAGTTGCGGTTGCGACGGGTAATGTGAGAGCTAGCTTCAATAACGATACACAAATATAAAGTGAAGGTGTTTCTTTGTTTCAACAATCAGTTGTACAAGATTGGATAAACCATTCAATTTGGTAAATCGTGTATCCGCTTTTACATTGTCAGTTTATGTAGCTCTCAAGTTCAACCGGAAGCCTTCTTTTATCTTGATCATCAAAATCATGTGGATACATCTCGGCTAAGCATAGTAGTTTTGGAACATAAAATGCATCAAAATTATCACAAGGACTCAAGCTATTAATACAAACAAGTAACTCGGATGTTACCTCGTTAAAACGATTTCCAAATTCTTGGATTTGCATATCTTGAATCGAATTGAAGCATTCAACTTTATAATTGTGGCGAAGTGTGACGTTTGTTTTTTTTTGTCTTGGTATCCTTGGGTCAACGTATTCACCATCCATGTTTACCACTTCAGGTTTATGCTTATCACAAAAAGAGTTAACTAACTCTAAGAACTTGTCATAACCCTCAAATCTAAACTTTGTAAGTTGGTTCTTGGTAGTAGAAACCAATAAAACCCCGTTTAACAAATCTTGGTCTTTCCTTTGAAGGTTTTTTTTTTCTTTTTCTTTTAATCAATATTAAAACAATGTGGACTTATTATAAAGTTTGGGCTTGGTATTATTCTTGAATTTGAGCTACTAACTAATAAAATGGGCTAACTCAATATATGTAATTATATTATTTTCTTAGGGGTTGGTTTCAAAAATCCAAGTGGTGCGATTGAAAATTTTTGTGGGGTGCGGATGGGATAAACGCATATATATAAACACTAAATTTTTTTTTTCAAGGTATGCGTCCGCACCCCTTAGGCTTAGGGTAGCTACGCCCCTGATCTTATTCCTAACGGTACAAGCGGTTCGAAGTCGCCTGTGGTGTTTCTTCAATGCAAACAACCTATTAAATCACCTTATTAAGACAACATAATTTTTTATAATAATATGATGTTGTAATCAAAGTGAACACGTAATTATTCATCAAAATTGGCAACAGTCACCTAGCTAGATCAGTTTTGAGCTATTTCTACAATTAATTAATAAATTGAAATATAGAGAAAGATAAAGAAGAAACTGGATGTATGCCATATCTGCGCAGTAGCATGAGGATGTGGAGTTCCCCAAGAGCTACTCTCTGTATTTTTCCATCATGGTTTTTTGATTAAAAAATTGGTATTTGTTTGAAAGGGTTCACCTAACTTGCATGAATATTTGTCAATATAACCACCTGCAGAAGAGTGTGGCTCCTGTCCATAGCAAAGGTTTGAAGGTAAATAGTCAAAGCGATTTTGGTACCAATTTTTTAATCAAAAAACACAATTTCCAACCTCTGAATATTTTTATTATTATGGATACCAAAATCGGTGCTTCTAAGGTTATTTTTGTTCCCAATAACTGCAACGTCGGTTGCCCTCCAAACTCATCCCTGCTTGCTGCGTCTAGTCCTCCACCTTCCCCTTCAACTCCGGCGACGCCACTCTCAACTTTAACCTAACCTTACTCGACCACCTCATTGTTGAGCATGGATTTTAACCTAATGAGTATAAACTGATTAAATAGCAAAGATTTGGAATTGAAGGTGAAACGATTGAGTGCCATTGATGAGGGCGGTAATGAGTATAAATGAGTATTCATGAATGAAAAGTTGTAACCAATGATTATGATGGTTAAACGTAGATTTTAAGTGCTCCTTCAATTGCAAATTCAATTTCTTACTGATTATTCAATTGGGTAATTGAATGATTGGGAGTTAGGAAGTATTCAAGGGTTTGTCAAGAACTAATATTGGAGGGTCGATCCATAGGTATAAGGGTAGTTATGGAAATCCATTTTCTTGTTGCAAAAGAGGAGGTGGGTTAAATGTCCACATTGTCCTCCTAAATGTCTTAATTGTCACAATTATGCCCATAATACCCTTAAATTTCTTGCTTAAATATATTGTACATGTTGCTTCTTAAATTGTACGGAAATGCAAATTACTATGTTGGTCATCACTCCTCCTTAATAAGATAATATAGATATAGATTTACTTCTTTTTGTCTTAACAACTACGTCTTTTAAAAAATGACTATAATGTTTTTTCATTTCACTAATAGACTTATTAAAAAAAATATATCATACAATAATTTTAAAAACCCAAGATATAGATCTCGGCCACATCCTAAAACAAGAAAAATCAAGGGAGAAAATGATTATGGCAAATGGCAATTGCCGTCTGTAGCCGGTTCCCCTAACCACTTTGCATATCTACAATCTACATTCATTCCAAAACCATATAAATAGTGCTAATACTCACCGGATTAAACAAGTTAGAACCATTTCACAACACTTCTTCATTACAAACCTCAAACATATTTCTAGAATGGCCGCGACGAGTTCAACCATCGTATTCGTCGCAACAATCCTTCTTCTCGCTACTTCTATATCCGCCACTGAATACATTGTTGGTGATGGAAGCGGTTGGACTCTTGACTTCGACTATCAAGCGTGGGCCAAGGATAAAGTTTTCTATGTCGGAGATAAACTTGGTACGTTATATATTCTAACAAGTTACTATGGTTGACAATGTTTGTTATAAACTAAACAAATGTTTTTATTTGATTGCATAGTATTCAATTACGCGTCTGGCGTGCACAATGTGGTGAAGGTCAATGGCACGGGTTTCCAACAATGTAGCACTTCATTGTCCAATGGAACCTTGACAAGTGGACGAGACGTCATCCCCCTTCAAACCCCTGGAAGGAAATGGTACATTTGTGGTGTCGCGAAGCATTGTGAGTTGAGAAACATGAAGCTTGTCATCACCGTTCAACCACAGTCTCCGGCTCCAGCCCCATCCGCATCAACCACATTGACGGTATCCACTATGTATGGGTTTTTCACTGCATTGTTTAGCGGTCTCATGTTCTTGGTTTAATTTTCTTGATATGTTTGTGGTCTGGTTTCAAATGTTGTGTCGATGATTGATTTACCTAGTATGAATTCGTTTTCAATAAAGGGATTTGCGATTATTATTATATTTTAACACTTAACACATTATTTAACCTAACCCATCCCGACCTAGGCTGGTTTGACTCATAACAAAATTTCTAATCACACAGTTACACAAAATAAATAAGTGGAAAAGTCAAGGTTTGAAGCCATGAAGCATGAGTAATTAATTACATACTACCAATTTTACAATTTACAAATAGACTAAACCTAAAAAAAAGGATTACCAATTTCCCTTGAACTTCCATTGTTCCCTCATCCCATAACATGGCTTGTGAAGCAAGCTACTTGGTTTGAAAACTCTAATGTCTCAAAGTTATATGGGAATCGAACTAAATGACGACTAACCCATAATGTTACTACTTGCACACGTTAACGGTCACCCGTCGGGTGTAAGTTGCATGGTTAGAATGGTAGCGGTTAGGGGCTTATGAGCATTATCTAACATGTTCTCACATTTTACCAAAATATCAATAATGTTACCCTAACAATAGCAACTCTCTTCAACTGTTTGCAACTCCCTAAGCCGCCTTTTTGCATAAATTGTGACTATTATCGTGGTAACAATCGTTAAAATGAACCCACAAACCGTGAATACAATTTGAAGGGGTGCAAGTGACCTTTGATCTTTTGAGGCATCTGCCAATGTCCGTATCATTATACCCCTGAAAACAAGCAAACAAAAAAATTTTTATTTTATTTTTTAAATTTACCCAAATAATGTTGAAATCAATATCTTACGTGTAAATTGCGATGAAGATTTCTGGCAAAATTCCAACTAATGTTCCAAACAAGTAGGGAACATACTTAACATCAGTTGCAACAGCACAATAATTGTATATAATATATGGAAACGGTGAAATTCTTAATAGCGTCACGGCTCTAAACTGATCATACCAATCCCCTTCGCCTGCTAGTCTCAAAATCGATGCTTTTTTTGGATATCTATCTAACCACCACTGCATAATATACAAAAGAATCGCCTTAATTTATCATCTATGGAGAACAAAGATGATAATTGTAACCTTCGAGGGTGATGTGAAGGTTAGTGCCTAAGTCCCTCTAGCTGAGGTCTCATGTTTAAATCTAGTTTTCACTAGATTTCTGTCTTTAACTTTCTTAAAGACCACATGTCCAGCACAAGATTTGCGCCTCGCTTACCTCATCCAATTAGTTAGTACTTAGTAGGGTCAGGTAACAAGTTCTTACGGTCACCAAAAATAAATTGAATAAAAAAAAATGATAATTTTAATAATAGGAGAATACTCACTTGAATTTTGTTGTAAAATAGAGATCCGATGAAGTAAGGAAGTGATACACCGATGGCAACACCACAAATAATTAGTAAAAATCCTAAACCGTAACCAAAACTCATGCCTGCAACCCACATGGAGGGCGTAGATGGTATAAACAAGGTAGGGAAGATTGCCACCGATGAAAATACAAAAACTGCTAATACTGGTTTACTGAATGCCCCGGTCTCCCAGTTTAAAATCGGTATAACCTCCTGAAAAACATGTGGATTATTAGATTGGATCTTGAGAAGCTACCGCTATTCCTATGCAAAAGCAGATCATCAGCTCTAAGAAAACACAATGAGGGCAATAGTGTTTGGCACTTATTGAATAAGCAATTCCTACAATGCCTATTTAACCTCAAATTAGCATGCTTGTCTTTGTATCTCATATATTTTATTGAGTGATCCCAAACACCCCTAAACCGTGCAAGCTAGTTTATCCTTGTTTTGTATTATAATCATGCTAAGAAAAAAAAAATCAACCAACTAAACAAATCAACAAAGTTCATATGGTTTATTTTTGTTGCACAATCAGTGTTCAATTCCCATATATTTTAGGTGGAATTGAGGAATTTGATGAAGAATTTTAGCAATAATGATCACAACTAATAAAAATTGCAATAGATCTTATCTACATAACAAATTTAATCATAACTAACAATCTTATCTACTTGTATGATCATAACTAATATATTCTATCTAATAATAATACGCAAATAAGTTTGTCATTGATCAAATGCAAAAAGAACCTTTTTGTAACAATAAAAGCCACAAATTGGAATGAATGAATGAATGCAATGGCAATTGCAATGATGAGTGAAGATATGATCAAAACATACATTGTCCATAAGAAAAGGTCCGATCCACACGAAGAAACAAACCGCCAAAATAGCCAAAAATATAACCAGAAAAACAAGCTTTCCCCACCACCAAAATGACCACCAAAAACTAGTACAGTCGCTGGACGGAGCCAAACCATCGCCACGGCCTCCATAACCACCTGACCCTTCTGGTGATGTCAAGATTACATAATCAGGCTTCGGGTCTTCAAACCCGACCTTCAGTTGGGTGATCCCGGTATTGTTTTCAAGCGTCATTTTGATTGGTAATGATATCGAATCAAAATCGCAACAAATTGATCACCTGGAAGAATAGCAAAAGGGTGTTCTGGATGAATTAAATGGAATGTGTTATGGTGAAGGAAACGTAGATTGAAAGACATAATTTGGTAATTTTAACGGTCTATTTAATCTGCCATATTAATGCTTCCAATCCATGCTATATAACGTTATGTTTTGTTTTTAAGGATGTTTATGTTTCAGCAGTATGTTTGTGTTGGGTTTGGCTTAAAATTTTGTAACCAAATAAAAAAATACATTTTTTTTTATATTTTTTTTAACTATATTTGTTTGTGGATAGGGTAGTATTTAGACCAACTCTATTAATAGGAAACATAAACAGAATTTGAATCGCACAAGGGTATGTTTGCAAAACTAGCTGGTGGCTGGTAGTTGGAAGCTTTTTAAATATATTTTGATGTTTGGCAGGGTAGCTGGAGCTTTTAATAAAATGTATAAAATGACCAAAATAGACATAATTAAAAGTTTGTAAAGAAAGTTTTTATTTTATTTTTAAAATAGAATGGGTATTTGTGTCATTTACTAATTAAAAGCTTGTAGCTAGTAGAGTTTTTTCTTAAAATCTACTACTAGTAGTTTTTCACTATAGAGCTTTTTCTTCAACCTAAAAGCTTCCAGCTCCTTCAACCAAACAAGGCTTTTTATTGAGTAGGAGCTTTTTTAAAAGCTTGAAGCTCCTAAAAGCTCTTAAAAGCTCCTTGCCAAACATATCCCAAGTTGAGTAGAGTATTAGAATTTTTCTTATATGCACCTCACAAGGGGGTAAATTTTGATAATGTTTTTCAAGGGGTCACCGGCATTGTCATTGGTGATTTCTTGGTCTGTAGATACATGAAGTAATTTGGTAGGAATGGGAGTACAATGTTACCTATAAATCACCATTGCCATTGGGAATTTCTGCCATGTTGAGGAGAGATCCCCATTGCCAATGGCGATCTCACTAACGTAGAGACAGAATTGCTAATGACATTGGCGGTTTCTAACTTTTCTACGGGATATCTCATAAATAAAGAGATGACTTAATATTGTTCATATGAACTAGGTGTTGCTAATTTTGTTGGTTCTTTTTTATTTTTTTTATAGATGGAACATGCCCGAAACATATTACAAATATCATGAACAGTAGATGGGACATACAACCCCCCTTCTCCGGATAAACCTAAGACAAGGTCACCAGTAACAAGAAAAACTTGGTGTTGCTAATATTGTTGGTTTGGTTCCATATATGTAGGTTTATGCTTCTGGTCCGTACTTTTCCTGGTTCATGACTGGTAATATATTAATAGTGTAAATTATGTCGTCACGAGTAGGCTATTGGAACAAGGCGGCGTTGGTGATGTGGTTGTGGTAAGTGATGTTTTTTTTTATAAAGATTATAAATTTTTAATCTTTTGGTGAACAGGGTGTTTAAATAATTTTTGTATTCTGTTTAATAATTTGTTTGCAAATGAAATTGTTATGAACTCGTATAGGGTACATGTCTATTTTTTGCGGTCCGATTCTTGTATGCTCACACACGTTAGTGATGCTAACACATGCTAGTGTATACCCAACTAACAGTTGTTAGGGTCCATATGACATACACTATTTTCAGTAAAACATATGTTTTAGAATATGCTAACACATGCTACTGGTTTGGTGTTTGTTTTATACACATGTTAGTGATGCTAACACATGCTAGTATATGCCTAACTAACAGGTGTTAGGGTTCATATGACATACGTTAGTATATGCCCAACTAACATGTGTTAGGGTTCATATGACATACGTTATTTCAGTAAAACATATGTTTTAGAATACATTACACATGTCAGTGATGTCTCATTATGTGTTTTGGAGAGCCCAACTAACACGTGTTATCTTTTTTGTAGGTGAAGAGATGTTTTGTGTTAAAGATGAAGATGGGTATCAAGAACGAAGCATAGCTAGATTTTTTTTATGTTTGTATTAAACGTTTTTAATACGTTTTTAGTATTGATTGTAATGATCGTTTTTATCATTTCTTAAATAAATATACATTTTATGTGTTCTTTTATTTTGTTATTTTTAGTACATGTCTGTTAACACATGTTATCGATGTCTCACACGAGGTCAGAATTTTGTATCACAATACTAACGTATGTTAATATTCATGTTGGAAAAGTGTAATAAAGTAGGAGAGAGGTGACTTTGACAAGTGTCAAATCAACCTTTTTAAACCTAGGATTCAGAAAATTAAAGTGGCCTACTTGCTTATTTAAGATTACCATATTGCCCTTGATCTCAATTACAACCACACAATGCAAGTTGCTTTTGATTATTAAATTCAATTAAACAATGGCCATTGATCAAACATGATCAATGGCCCTAATAGAGTTTCTAGGGTTTTTTCATTATTTGAGGTTTCCATATTATCCACCCCCTGGTATGTATAATTTATATATACATTATGTTTCATATGGTATGAGTTTTGAAAAGAACATTGAAACGATCACAAGGTGCTATATAATAACAAGTTATAAACATGATTGAATTGTGGTCAAGGTTGATAATATGACCGTAGTGTTAAACTCTCGAAATCTCATTATCAATGTATAAAACATTATAAGGTTTTAGACCGATATACTTTACATGAGTCGATCATGAAACTACATCTAAATAGATATTATGTGATGAAAAGATTATTACAAGAAAGGGTAGAAAAACAATTTCCAAACCTAAAAAAATAATGCTCTTAAAGTGGCATTATTATTATTAAGGAATATTTAAGGTTTGAAACGACCATCATGAAGGTTGGGTTGTTCTAATCCATTCCCTGAAGTGAATGTGATTACATAATGATCATCATAAAAGTCATGACCATGTACATAATTAAGGAAATTGTAACGATGTCACTATGAAAGTTATGTAGTTATAATCCATTCCTTGAAGTGAATGTGATGATATAATGATCAGTGTAAAAGTTCATAATCATGGTAATTGAGGAAATGATTATGATGCTCAAGTTAATGAGATCAAATAAGTTAATAATGTGATAATTATACAATGATCGGTATAAAGTCGTGATTATGGTGAATGAGGTAATTATAAAGATCATCATGTTGACAATAAGGTCAACATGTTCATATTGAAATAGATCGTAAGAAGTTGCACACTAAGGGAGTAATTATACGAGAATAAGATATGGAAACATGTGTATAACAAATATGATCGAAATGGTTATATAACACTCTCTCGTATTTTATTTCGTGTATTAGACAAATACGAATACAACTAAAGCATATCTGATCATAAACTAAACGTTTTCGGATCACGGATTACAATAAATTGGCTTGATCGGTTAGACCATTCCGTGTCATTGATGATGTGAAAAATATTGAAGGACCAGAAGATTCTTCATGGTAATTAAACATACAATGTTTGCTCTCAAGGGGAAGATAATTATTTAGCAACTAATATGGGTGTAAATCTCTAATATGGTATGGAAATGATAAAAGGGTATGTGTATCCCAACATGATACCATTTAGTGTTCTAAAATCGATGCATCGTCTAAATGGTTATCAAATTCGCAACCTGAAGTTTGCTTGAAAGTGGCTTAGCTGATAAGATAGCAAGCACATTACTCTAGACTATCATATTAGTTTTGATAAATGTGGTGATCTTGATTCCCATTTTCTTAATGATTATTGAAATTAGTGTCAAACTACATGTGACAAATGTTGTTGCTTTTGTTAAAGATGATGGCTAAATGCATATGATTAATTGTGAAGCCAATAATCATGAGAGCAAAGGTTTATATATGTATATGGGAACATGTATTTTTACATGATGTAATATTATTCACATTAAGCCAACAAGTTATTTAACCTTTTCCCCATTATAATTGGTTTTCGGTCAGGAACCAAACACTTCCCATCTATTGTTTTGATGTGCGATATATTTTGCAATTGATCCACCACAATGCACAAAAGATGGGACTTCAAAGAATGTTGAGAATATATGTTGGATAAGAATATATTGATAACCACTTACTTAGAGTCGTTAAAGGTGTGATTTGATTGATTGATTTTTATTTAACAATCAATATTTCCAACATGAGGGGGAGATAAAAAGCAGTTGAAAAAGATGAAATGAATTATCACTTGATCCTCAAATTAATAAGTGTGAACAGAAAGTACAAAGGATAATTCATTTACAATAATAAATTGATTACCAGATGTATTCACTGACCTAAATATAGTGACTAGCTAAGTCACATGTATCAACTGCTAGTGCTCCAATTGAATTAGTGTCCCAGAAAGGACAACCATACATTGGTGATAAGTCTATGGCATGCCTGAGGCGTGGTAGACTAGTCGGTTCCAAGAATAAAAATCCTCGAAAATGGAGCAGGTAATGAAAATGGTCGAGTCGAGGTATAGTAAAGGGTCTCTTGAAGAGACATTAGATATGATGGTTCCAAAAGAACCTCAGGTACCTGAAAATAAAGAGATCTCAGTAAATTATATCATGTCTAGAAATATATGGAATCGAAACAAAATCGACGTCGATGATAATTTTGTATAAATATAGCGCTTGAAATAATGAAAATGATGAGGATCATGAACTAAGATTTGCCGATAAATGACATGTGAAATGATTGGCCAATATTGAAAGACGTAAGTAAGGCAGAATTGAAATCTCTCATGAACCTAGAAGTTTTGACAAATGGTCCATACAACTAAAAGTTATAAAATGTGTTATATACAAATGAGCCTTTGTACAGGATCATAATGAGAAAAGTGACATTATGAAATATAAGGCACAATTTTTGGCACGGGTCTTTCGTAAAGACTCAAGAAAAATTATGAGGAGAAAATTCTCTTGTGGTGGATGCAACAATGTTGGAATCTGGTAATATAAGAGAGAATTGATATGCGTCTAATGAATATTATGATATCTTAAATATATGATAATGAATTTTACATGAAATCCCTGAAGGATTTAAGTTTTCAAAATCATATAAATCAAGTTCTCGAGAACGATGTAACTGTTGTATACATATTTGGATCCAAATACATTATACATGTTGTATACATTGATAAATTTAAATATAATAGGAACTCATGATAAGTTCCATGAGACACTTTAGCGCTTAAAAGCAATCATCTTAAGGATGTAATTCTTATGAAATAATAAGCATATGGTGATTATAAAGTATGTAAGATGGTATAATACGAAATGGAAGTGAAACAGGTAACGAGTTATTTGAATATGATATGGAAAACAATATGCTTTATGCGACAAAACTCTTGAATAGCTCATTAACGTGCATGATTGGTTAACATGGAAGGAAATCCATGACCGATTGTAAATGCAAGAGGCATTGAGACTAAAAGCTCGAGAAATATGTTATATGAAGTTAACAATTTCTAAGTACGGACTAAACTAGTCGGAGTTAAACATAGTATAATCAACATGGTAGTTATCTCAAAGAAAAGAGATATGAATATGATGTACTCGTTCATATGCTTATAGGATATGTTGATCGTGTTATCATATGTCCTGACGAGATGATATGCAAGTTGAGCATTTGTTAACCATATTTTTGTCAAGTTACATCCAAAAGATGTTGGGACATTTTAATATCTGAATGTCAATCTCTAAGAAAGTTGGAGATTGTTAAAACATTTGGTATAAAATGAATTATTATTATCATATTCTAAATAATGATTATCAGTGGATAGGTACCATAGTTAAGTGCAATCGATGCAATATCTCGTGCACATTATACACAATAACATATAGTTTGTTTCCAGTAAGGAGACACTGAAATGATTTAAAATAAATATTTTGATACTCTCAAGGTATGAAAAAATATGAGTTTATATTTTACTAACCCGTAAAAAAGGATTTGGTTAGTCTTATTAATGCAGGGAATGTAACACAACACACTCATTTATTTCATGGCACGTATATACGAGAAGGGTCACTTGAAGTCTGACATGAAGATCATACATCATTGCTTTGTTTAAAGAATTGTACATAAAGAGATCAAGACCCAATTCATTGGCTACAAAAGTTTTGAGCAACTTTCATAGAAGATCGACACAGTCATTCGAAAGATACATATTAAAATGAGGGGGAGTATTAGAAGCGGTGCACTATTTTTGCCTTCACTGAGTTTTGTCCCACCGTGTTTTCTTAATAAGGTTTTTAACGAGTCAACTCAACTGATCCATAAGTATCAGTTAGAGTTAATACACGCTTGACTCTTTTTTCCTTAGTTATGGTTTTTTCCCACTGGGTTTTCCTAGCAAGGTTTTTAATGAGGCAGCATCACTAAGCGTATTAAAAGAGTATATTATTTCATGATGTGGATAGTCAAGGGGGAGTGTTATGAATGCTTCTTAATGTGGTGACTCTCCACATACAAAACCTCCATCTAGTCATTACCTTTGAATTAATGTTAAGTCCCTATAAATAGAGGCTTCATGTAATTGTTATGATACACTCAATGAATAAGATGTTTCTATTCTATCTCTCTCTATATCTTCCTCTAATCTTTGTTCATAATTCTAATATTTTGTATGTTGGTCACTAATAGGCCGTTGTTTTACAACAATATTAAGTATATCAACCATTTTCAAACGGGTACAACACTTGAACAAGCATACATCTCAAAAAATAACCATGAATGTTGGAAAACGTAAAACATTAAATGTTTCAAACCAAGAGAAACATAAGATTGCCAAATAGCGCAACTAGCAATCCGTAGATGGTTGGTACTACCAATTTGCCCGATGTGGATGTCGCTATAGGGCTTGGAGCCGGAGCCCATGTTTGAGGTAAGACGGTGATGACAAGCTTCATGTTTCTTGACTCGCAATGCTTTCCAACACCACAAATGTACCATTTCCTTCCCGGGGTTAGAAGGGGGATGACGTCATGTCCACTTGTCATGATTCCATTGGAAGCTGAAGTGCTACATTGTTGGAAACCGGTGCCATTGACTTTAGCCACGGTGTGAACACCAGCCGCATAGTTGAATACTGCATCGAGAAAATTGTAAAGAATTACATTTATTAAACGTCATAAAAACATGAAATGTAGGAAGGATATCAAACAAAAATCACTACTACCAATTTAAATAATTTTACGTACCAAGGGTATCTCCGACGTAGAAAACTTTATCCTTGGCCCAATTTTGATAATCGAAGTCGAGTTTCCAACCATTTTCGTCCCCTACAACGTATTCCTTAGCATAGATTGATGTCGCAAAAACAAAAATTGTTGCAATGAAGACAATGCTCAATCGGGATGTCGCCATTTGGAAAAAAAAATGGGATTTCAACTCAATATATTTTTGAAAAACTATAGAATATAAAACGAAATCGTTAAGAAGATGAAATAATAGCTACGCTATTGCTGAGTACTTATACAATTTTCGAGTTAACATAGAAGTACAAAATGGTAGGGTACAGGCGGTAGCCGGCAATGGTATTGTGGAATTTGGTCATCACTAAGTGTTTGATTGCCACGCACAAAAAAATAAATATAAAGATGTTTTAATCACCATTTTTTAATGTTATAAACTCTTTACTTAAAAAAGAAGAAACTTTCATATTTGGGTTATATTAATGTTTTAGTTACGAACTTCCAATCTTTTTCGGTCATGTCAGTTTGTTTAATTAAATTAAGAAAGAAGTATGTCCGGTATCATCGTGGAACTACTCGAGTCGAGTAGGGTGTGAACTTCTAACACGACGCGAACATAGCACACTTTTTTTGGATTGGGGTTTAGTCTAAATGGATTATGGTAGGTTTCGTGCTGAACTCTTAAACACGTTTAGCTGAACTAACTGTACTTGGATTGATCAGTTGCGAGTTTGCAAGTTGTCCAATTTAACCTATTTAATTTTATACTTAGTTTTTTTAAACATGGTTTAAGTTTCTGGTTAAACAACTCTTATTCATATCAAAGGTTAAAATATGTATCGTGTTTAGGTTCATGTATCTAACATGATTTATGTGGTAGGTTAGAACCGTCAACCCATGAACAGGTTCTGTTTAACACTACTAAGGTCTATGGGTATATAGCTTCATCTTTCTTTTTAAATTTTGAACTCCGAATTGTTGAGCAAAGATACGAGAGTACGTAGTTGAAACGAAAAGAGAAGATGGCATAACCGGAACATTTTCCGATATTTGACCACGGTAACAACGCTGAAACCGGTTATTGGGTGACATCCAAAGAGAAAAGAAAAATGAATTCAAAGAAGATGGTCGATGAATGTTTATATCTTGTTAACTTAGCCTTTTAAAAAAAATCAAATCCATAGTCTAATCTCAAAAAGAAAAAATAAACTTTAACACTATGTTGAAGGGAAGAAAAATGAGAAATTCAAGCTATTAAGGTGGTGTTTGGGATTTGATTATTTAAAATAGATTATGCGTTTTGGAAAAGCAGAGGTGGAGTTGCTTATAGATTATTGCGTTTTAGTAGCCTAAAAAACTGATTATCCGCATTTTCAAAACGCAATCCCAAATAGTATAAACTGATGACCTGCATTTTCAAAACACAATAATCTAAAAATCAAATTCAAAACGCACCCAAACACCCTCTAAGACCTCCAACTAATTAAGGGTGTCCAAGGGCACTCATTTGATTTTGAGTCCTAACCGAACCGAATTCGACTCATTACCATAAATGGCCATTTTTAACAACTTAAATTTACCAAAGTTGTCTTGACGGCAGTGGCGAAGCTTGAAGATTAAATTGGCAGGAGTCGGACTCAATTTTTTCGTATTGGTAGTGGCCGGAAGATCAAATCGGTGGGGGCGGACTCAATCCATATAAAAATTACCTATGAAAATCGCAAACTTCAACATTGTGCCAAAAACCTGTGGGGGTCGGGGCACCCCCTGGCCCTCACTAACCTTCGCCACTGTTTGACGGGCCCAAACCCTTAACCTCAAGGGGAGCAACACCTTATGATGGGAAAAATAGTCGCAAATAAGTGAATAACTTTGTCATTAATCTGTTCTGCTATGGGTTCTTTTACTAAGGATTCAAGTAAGCGGTTCACAAGGGATATATATTAACGACTGAATAGGTCGTCCTAGATCACGGATGACTTTTACTAATTTCTTTTACATTCAATTTGCAACTGATCATTTTTGCGACTGGCAAATATATTTAGTGACTGAGTTACGACCAACCATTGTTGTGGTGGATTTTGCAACATTTAATAACCAAATAAAAAATAATTCAAATTAGATATATCAACCATCTTCAAACGGATACAATACTTGAATAAACATACAATCTCAATAAATAACCAACGTTGGAAAACATATGCATTAAACATTAAATGTTTCAAGCCAAGAGCAACAAAAGACTGCCAAATAACGCAACTCCAAATCCATAGATAGTTGGTACAACCAATTTGCCCGATGTGGATGTTGCTGTAGGGCTTGGAGCTGGAGCCCATGTTTGAGGCATAACGGTGATGACAAGCTTCATGTTTCCTGACTCGCAATGCTTTCCAACACCACAAATGTACCATTTCCTTCCAGGGGTTAGAAGGGGGATGACATCGTGTCCACTTGTCATAATTCCATTAGACTCTAAAGTGCTACATTGTTGGAAACCGGTGCCGTTGACTTTCGCCACCGTGTGGGCACCAGCGGCATAGTTGAATACTGCATCAAGAGAATTGTAAGGGTTACATTTTATTAAACGTCCTGGAAACCGGAAATGTAGGTTTTGCGACCAAAAATGGTCACAAAGTTTGCGATAAAATTTAGAACTGTCACAAAAGTAGCGACCGCATCCAAGTTGGTTGCAAATCAGGCAGACGCAAATTAAATGTATAAACTATAAACTGGTTTTTTAGTTGCTAAAATTAGTAGCAAAACAGATTAGTGACGGAGGTTTTGCGAAACATTTTTGTTACCAATTTGCGACCAATTTGGTCTTGTTACAAATTACAAATACCCAGTTTTCTAGCAGCAAATGTAAATAAAATGACAATGATTATATAACATATATATTAACGTACCAAGGGTATCTCCAACGTAGAAAACTTTATCTTTTGCCCAAGTTTGATAATTAAAGTTGAGTTTCCAGCCATTTTCGTCTCCGACGATATATTCCTTAGCAGAAATTGTTGTTGCAAGAACAAAAATAGTAGCCAGGAAGACAATGTTTAAACGGGATGTGGCCATTTAGATATAAATTTGGGCTTTCTAAGCAATATTTCTATTAATTAAAACTCAGAGGAAATAAAGTAAATTGCTAATAAGAAGATGAAATAATAGCTACACAATTGTTGACTATTTATACAAAATTGGAGTTAACATAGAAGGGCAAGCTGATAGGATACCGGCGGTAGACGGCAATGGTATTGTGGATTTAGTCTTAATAGCGTGTTTCATTGCCACACAAACACTGAAAAAAATGTTGTTTTAGCTTACTATATTTTATGCTATAAACTAGTTACTTGAAAAATAATCCATCCAGGGTGGTATTTATTTTCTAACACTTGTATACATGAGTCGAGTCGCTCATTAGTCATTAACTAGTGAAAATCGGCTTGGTCAAAGCTTGAATCAAGTCAAGGTTAGATGAGCTCAATTCAAAATTGGAGCTTATTCAATAAACAAGCTCAAGTCCGAACATCACACATTATTAAACTTAAACTAGGTTTGTGACTTGTGAGCCTACTTAATGAACATGTTATTTTATATGTGTGTAGCTTACTTTTTAGCATAATATAATATTACATAATTATATATATACACACACATAAAGCAAAAAATAATTAGATGTTATTTGAAAAAGATATAGTTAAAAATAAAAATAAAATTATTTACGTATGTATGTGAATAAAATAATTGAATGATTGTTAAATTAAAAACAAGTCAATCTCCAGGTTGAATAATTACTTACGAGTCAAGCTCGAGTTGTAAATGAATACCTCAAAATAAGTCAAGGTTTGTTAACTTAAACTAGTGGTGCTTGAGTTCAGCTCGACTCGTGTACCTACACCTCTATTATCTAGCGACGAACTTCGACTTTTTTTTTTTAACTATATTAGGTAATTAGACAGTACGTAGTAATTTTTTTAGTGTAATAACATGGGTGTGGTGTCAGACTCTAGGGTGGGGTTAAGGATAAAATTTTAAAGTCAGCAAAATAGGAGTTATTATTTATTATTACTTAAAAAAAAAAAATTATTATTACTTTTTTACCAAGAGATCGGCCCCATGGTAGTATGTTTAAATCTTAGTTTAATAACTTTTTGGGATGCCTTTCAAGATTAAAAAAATGGGATCCATTTATAATAATAGAAAACAACAATGATTATTTCGATGGATGCGATGAAATTGATAGTGAATATTGGCCACTTCTATTGTCTTGTACAAAGATTCATCAGCCGAATTATAAGTCACAAAGTCCGCAACTTTGCATTTTGCAATAACAATCTTTCACTTTGCAATATTTACATATATTTTTTCTTATTATAATAATAGGCTGAAAATGTAGTACTTAAATAAACAAGAACCATGTTAAATTTGTATTACTATCGTCAAAAGTTAAACAAAAGTTAGAAAAACTATGGAATTGTCAATCTTTTGTGACACATAGTAATAAATACTCCTCGCTATGTGGTTAACTTTACACACGAATTTTAGCAGCATGGAGTCATTTGTCGCTCTCTCCCTCTTCCATCCCTTCCGTCTCTATATCGGCGTCCATAAGGGTCCATAGACCCTATTTCATATGCTCTAACGTTGTATGGATAACTTTATAAAGGTTTAGGATAGTGGATGCTTTTATAACTGCCTTGGGGGCTCTTATAGAGTCTCAAAACTGAAGGTTTCTACGCAAAATGGATGAAAATGTGTAGGAAATAATTTAATAATAGTTTATGTTATTTCTAAATTGTAAATAATACGAGTACCAGTAATGAAGATGATAAATAAAGTTAATAATAACGATAATATAATAATAATATTTAAAAATAATTTTCTAACAAAACTATAACAATTAAAACTGAGATATTCTGTTGAAATTTTGTCTAGAACTTTTGAGCCTCTTTTAACGAAAGTAAAGTTTGTTGGTAGTTGGTCTGTATTACAAATGACTACAATTAGATAGCCCTCAACCAAGGGGTTTCCTCCGACAATAACGAGTGTAGTGAGTATAAAGTTTTTCTATTAAAGAGCTAACCCTTCTTCTTTGAGAAGAAAGGGTATTTATAGGAGAGTCATTAGCTAATCCTAATTGCCAGCTTATGCCACGTGGACCCTACATCTGCTAACCGATATAGAATTCAGATGATGTGTGCGATGTCCTTCTGCTATTGGATAGATGCCGTTGTCACTTGTACTTGTTGTCCTTTCTGCCGTCACTTGATTGGGAGGATATCATGGAGCATGGTGTTCTCTCTTCTTATTGGTTGAATGTCCCTTTCAACTTAGGTGGCACACAAGCCCCACAAAACCTTCCTTTGATCATTCTTAGTGCTGACGTGTTTTGTCATGGGTCTGCATATGAGTCTAGACACATATCTCTTTAGTAGGAAACTAGTGGGAATGCCCGCGCGTTGCGGCGGGTGTCCCAACTAATATCAGATTCAATTATAATGTCTATTATGAATCACAATCCATTATTTAAAACAAAAATGATATATTATGAAAAATAAAATCAGAAAGAAATCATAATATGGTGGATTAAAGAACATACATTAGGATTAAATACTTAAAATATACACACACAAGGCAATGATAAGTGATAACTTCTCTAGGAACAGAAACTTGACAAACCCATCATCTTTTCTAACAAATAAGTCCTTATAGCAGCTCTCCTTCCCCTTTCGTTGAAATGGAGCTCAACAAACTTACAAAATTGAATGTAATAACAGAAATATTTAGTTAAATAATCAACCAAAAAAAAGTTGGTATTTATACTTTTTTCTCCACTAAAAGCCTTCGTAAACCTTGAATTATTGTTCCTACAGTCTTGCCGTTACCAGATGCTACTAAAGCTTGATTAGATTGTCAAAAAGAAAACTAAAGAGGCCAAGTAAGAGAATCAAACATGTTTCTTATAAATGCGAGATTGCATGTCCTAACAGAGATAAAGGTAAACACGACCACCACAACTTATTAGAAAATGAACAGTGATAAAACGAGCGGGTCAATGTGATTTCAAGATGAGCACAAATTAATATAAACGGGCCATTTTTGTAAGAACGTAAATGGGTAGGGTTGACAGGTTTACATTACAAAAACACTTTGGGTGACCGGCGATCTACTTGGACAATAGTATTTTTAACTATTTCTTCAAGTCTTGCCAGTTTAACTCGTTAAATAATAAACGGCAATAACCAGAATAAACTCATTCATAAGTAATGGGTCGAAATTGTCACCATTAGGTGACAACATGCATAACACTTTGTGCAAGATTTATATGCTCCACAGTCCATACTCCTTTCATTAGCCCCATGCCAACCTCCCGTATAAGCAAGAAATTGCATAAGATTTTTTGTGCTTTTAGACTCACCAGCATCACTCTCCACTGACCAGAGCTCTCTCATTCCTTCATTAACCATCTTTCGCATTTAAAAAAGTTTTTTATTCTTCATGTATATAATATAATATTTTGAAACTCGATAATTAGAGATGGAAATCATGATCTATATATTTATCATCTACAAAAGGGTTGATTCAGATTACATCTTATTCATAACAGTAGAAATGGTTTGAAGTCACATCTTATTAAGTGGCGTAGCCAGAAATTTTTTTTATGGGGTGCGGAATCTCTAAGCCCCTGGGTCGTTTATCATCATGTGGCCCGGGTCGGGTCGGGCCGTATACCAAAATTAATAACACTAAAATTATATAATCAACAAAAAGAAGCCAAAAGTAATTCAAACGTTATTACATATGCATAACAAAATTCTAAAATTTAAAGTTGTTCTCTTCGGGTCTTCATTTTTTGGAATCTATCTATAACATCTTCTATTTCCACGTTTCTAAGCAAGTATTTTTCAATAAAAATCATACAACTATCGTTTAAATTCTCATCACCAATCCTATTACGCAAATTGTTCTTCACAAACTTCATTGCCGAAAAACTTCTTTCAACAGTTGCGGTTGCGACGGGTAATGTGAGAGCTAGCTTCAATAACGATACACAAATATAAAGTGAAGGTGTTTCTTTGTTTCAACAATCAGTTGTACAAGATTGGATAAACCATTCAATTTGGTAAATCGTGTATCCGCTTTTACATTGTCAGTTTATGTAGCTCTCAAGTTCAACCGGAAGCCTTCTTTTATCTTGATCATCAAAATCATGTGGATACATCTCGGCTAAGCATAGTAGTTTTGGAACATAAAATGCATCAAAATTATCACAAGGACTCAAGCTATTAATACAAACAAGTAACTCGGATGTTACCTCGTTAAAACGATTTCCAAATTCTTGGATTTGCATATCTTGAATCGAATTGAAGCATTCAACTTTATAATTGTGGCGAAGTGTGACGTTTGTTTTTTTGTCTTGGTATCCTTGGGTCAACGTATTCACCATCCATGTTTACCACTTCAGGTTTATGCTTATCACAAAAAGAGTTAACTAACTCTAAGAACTTGTCATAACCCTCAAATCTAAACTTTGTAAGTTGGTTCTTGGTAGTAGAAACCAATAAAACCCCGTTTAACAAATCTTGGTCTTTCCTTTGAAGGTTTTTTTTTTCTTTTTCTTTTAATCAATATTAAAACAATGTGGACTTATTATAAAGTTTGGGCTTGGTATTATTCTTGAATTTGAGCTACTAACTAATAAAATGGGCTAACTCAATATATGTAATTATATTATTTTCTTAGGGGTTGGTTTCAAAAATCCAAGTGGTGCGATTGAAAATTTTTGTGGGGTGCGGATGGGATAAACGCATATATATAAACACTAAATTTTTTTTTTCAAGGTATGCGTCCGCACCCCTTAGGCTTAGGGTAGCTACGCCCCTGATCTTATTCCTAACGGTACAAGCGGTTCGAAGTCGCCTGTGGTGTTTCTTCAATGCAAACAACCTATTAAATCACCTTATTAAGACAACATAATTTTTTATAATAATATGATGTTGTAATCAAAGTGAACACGTAATTATTCATCAAAATTGGCAACAGTCACCTAGCTAGATCAGTTTTGAGCTATTTCTACAATTAATTAATAAATTGAAATATAGAGAAAGATAAAGAAGAAACTGGATGTATGCCATATCTGCAGTAGCATGAGGATGTGGAGTTCCCCAAGAGCTACTCTCTGTATTTTTCCATCATGGTTTTTTGATTAAAAAATTGGTATTTGTTTGAAAGGGTTCACCTAACTTGCATGAATATTTGTCAATATAACCACCTGCAGAAGAGTGTGGCTCCTGTCCATAGCAAAGGTTTGAAGGTAAATAGTCAAAGCGATTTTGGTACCAATTTTTTAATCAAAAAACACAATTTCCAACCTCTGAATATTTTTATTATTATGGATACCAAAATCGGTGCTTCTAAGGTTATTTTTGTTCCCAATAACTGCAACGTCGGTTGCCCTCCCAAACTCATCCCTGCTTGCTGCGTCTAGTCCTCCACCTTCCCCTTCAACTCCGGCGACGCCACTCTCAACTTTAACCTAACCTTACTCGACCACCTCATTGTTGAGCATGGATTTTAACCTAATGAGTATAAACTGATTAAATAGCAAAGATTTGGAATTGAAGGTGAAACGATTGAGTGCCATTGATGAGGGCGGTAATGAGTATAAATGAGTATTCATGAATGAAAAGTTGTAACCAATGATTATGATGGTTAAACGTAGATTTTAAGTGCTCCTTCAATTGCAAATTCAATTTCTTACTGATTATTCAATTGGGTAATTGAATGATTGGGAGTTAGGAAGTATTCAAGGGTTTGTCAAGAACTAATATTGGAGGGTCGATCCATAGGTATAAGGGTAGTTATGGAAATCCATTTTCTTGTTGCAAAAGAGGAGGTGGGTTAAATGTCCACATTGTCCTCCTAAATGTCTTAATTGTCACAATTATGCCCATAATACCCTTAAATTTCTTGCTTAAATATATTGTACATGTTGCTTCTTAAATTGTACGGAAATGCAAATTACTATGTTGGTCATCACTCCTCCTTAATAAGATAATATAGATATAGATTTACTTCTTTTTGTCTTAACAACTACGTCTTTTAAAAAAATGACTATAATGTTTTTTCATTTCACTAATAGACTTATTAAAAAAAAATATCATACAATAATTTTAAAAACCCAAGATATAGATCTCGGCCACATCCTAAAACAAGAAAAATCAAGGGAGAAAATGATTATGGCAAATGGCAATTGCCGTCTGTAGCCGGTTCCCCTAACCACTTTGCATATCTACAATCTACATTCATTCCAAAACCATATAAATAGTGCTAATACTCACCGGATTAAACAAGTTAGAACCATTTCACAACACTTCTTCATTACAAACCTCAAACATATTTCTAGAATGGCCGCGACGAGTTCAACCATCGTATTCGTCGCAACAATCCTTCTTCTCGCTACTTCTATATCCGCCACTGAATACATTGTTGGTGATGGAAGCGGTTGGACTCTTGACTTCGACTATCAAGCGTGGGCCAAGGATAAAGTTTTCTATGTCGGAGATAAACTTGGTACGTTATATATTCTAACAAGTTACTATGGTTGACAATGTTTGTTATAAACTAAACAAATGTTTTTATTTGATTGCATAGTATTCAATTACGCGTCTGGCGTGCACAATGTGGTGAAGGTCAATGGCACGGGTTTCCAACAATGTAGCACTTCATTGTCCAATGGAACCTTGACAAGTGGACGAGACGTCATCCCCCTTCAAACCCCTGGAAGGAAATGGTACATTTGTGGTGTCGCGAAGCATTGTGAGTTGAGAAACATGAAGCTTGTCATCACCGTTCAACCACAGTCTCCGGCTCCAGCCCCATCCGCATCAACCACATTGACGGTATCCACTATGTATGGGTTTTTCACTGCATTGTTTAGCGGTCTCATGTTCTTGGTTTAATTTTCTTGATATGTTTGTGGTCTGGTTTCAAATGTTGTGTCGATGATTGATTTACCTAGTATGAATTCGTTTTCAATAAAGGGATTTGCGATTATTATTATATTTTAACACTTAACACATTATTTAACCTAACCCATCCCGACCTAGGCTGGTTTGACTCATAACAAAATTTCTAATCACACAGTTACACAAAATAAATAAGTGGAAAAGTCAAGGTTTGAAGCCATGAAGCATGAGTAATTAATTACATACTACCAATTTTACAATTTACAAATAGACTAAACCTAAAAAAAAGGATTACCAATTTCCCTTGAACTTCCATTGTTCCCTCATCCCATAACATGGCTTGTGAAGCAAGCTACTTGGTTTGAAAACTCTAATGTCTCAAAGTTATATGGGAATCGAACTAAATGACGACTAACCCATAATGTTACTACTTGCACACGTTAACGGTCACCCGTCGGGTGTAAGTTGCATGGTTAGAATGGTAGCGGTTAGGGGCTTATGAGCATTATCTAACATGTTCTCACATTTTACCAAAATATCAATAATGTTACCCTAACAATAGCAACTCTTCTTCAACTGTTTGCAACTCCCTAAGCCGCCTTTTTGCATAAATTGTGACTATTATCGTGGTAACAATCGTTAAAATGAACCCACAAACCGTGAATACAATTTGAAGGGGTGCAAGTGACCTTTGATCTTTTGAGGCATCTGCCAATGTCCGTATCATTATACCCCTGAAAACAAGCAAACAAAAAAATTTTTATTTTATTTTTTAAATTTACCCAAATAATGTTGAAATCAATATCTTACGTGTAAATTGCGATGAAGATTTCTGGCAAAATTCCAACTAATGTTCCAAACAAGTAGGGAACATACTTAACATCAGTTGCAACAGCACAATAATTGTATATAATATATGGAAACGGTGAAATTCTTAATAGCGTCACGGCTCTAAACTGATCATACCAATCCCCTTCGCCTGCTAGTCTCAAAATCGATGCTTTTTTTGGATATCTATCTAACCACCACTGCATAATATACAAAAGAATCGCCTTAATTTATCATCTATGGAGAACAAAGATGATAATTGTAACCTTCGAGGGTGATGTGAAGGTTAGTGCCTAAGTCCCTCTAGCTGAGGTCTCATGTTTAAATCTAGTTTTCACTAGATTTCTGTCTTTAACTTTCTTAAAGACCACATGTCCAGCACAAGATTTGCGCCTCGCTTACCTCATCCAATTAGTTAGTACTTAGTAGGGTCAGGTAACAAGTTCTTACGGTCACCAAAAATAAATTGAATAAAATAAAATGATAATTTTAATAATAGGAGAATACTCACTTGAATTTTGTTGTAAAATAGAGATCCGATGAAGTAAGGAAGTGATACACCGATGGCAACACCACAAATAATTAGTAAAAATCCTAAACCGTAACCAAAACTCATGCCTGCAACCCACATGGAGGGCGTAGATGGTATAAACAAGGTAGGGAAGATTGCCACCGATGAAAATACAAAAACTGCTAATACTGGTTTACTGAATGCCCCGGTCTCCCAGTTTAAAATCGGTATAACCTCCTGAAAAACATGTGGATTATTAGATTGGATCTTGAGAAGCTACCGCTATTCCTATGCAAAAGCAGATCATCAGCTCTAAGAAAACACAATGAGGGCAATAGTGTTTGGCACTTATTGAATAAGCAATTCCTACAATGCCTATTTAACCTCAAATTAGCATGCTTGTCTTTGTATCTCATATATTTTATTGAGTGATCCCAAACACCCCTAAACCGTGCAAGCTAGTTTATCCTTGTTTTGTATTATAATCATGCTAAGAAAAAAAAAATCAACCAACTAAACAAATCAACAAAGTTCATATGGTTTATTTTTGTTGCACAATCAGTGTTCAATTCCCATATATTTTAGGTGGAATTGAGGAATTTGATGAAGAATTTTAGCAATAATGATCACAACTAATAAAAATTGCAATAGATCTTATCTACATAACAAATTTAATCATAACTAACAATCTTATCTACTTGTATGATCATAACTAATATATTCTATCTAATAATAATACGCAAATAAGTTTGTCATTGATCAAATGCAAAAAGAACCTTTTTGTAACAATAAAAGCCACAAATTGGAATGAATGAATGAATGCAATGGCAATTGCAATGATGAGTGAAGATATGATCAAAACATACATTGTCCATAAGAAAAGGTCCGATCCACACGAAGAAACAAACCGCCAAAATAGCCAAAAATATAACCAGAAAAAACAAGCTTTCCCCACCACCAAAATGACCACCAAAAACTAGTACAGTCGCTGGACGGAGCCAAACCATCGCCACGGCCTCCATAACCACCTGACCCTTCTGGTGATGTCAAGATTACATAATCAGGCTTCGGGTCTTCAAACCCGACCTTCAGTTGGGTGATCCCGGTATTGTTTTCAAGCGTCATTTTGATTGGTAATGATATCGAATCAAAATCGCAACAAATTGATCACCTGGAAGAATAGCAAAAGGGTGTTCTGGATGAATTAAATGGAATGTGTTATGGTGAAGGAAACGTAGATTGAAAGACATAATTTGGTAATTTTAACGGTCTATTTAATCTGCCATATTAATGCTTCCAATCCATGCTATATAACGTTATGTTTTGTTTTTAAGGATGTTTATGTTTCAGCAGTATGTTTGTGTTGGGTTTGGCTTAAAATTTTGTAACCAAATAAAAAAATACATTTTTTTTTATATTTTTTTTAACTATATTTGTTTGTGGATAGGGTAGTATTTAGACCAACTCTATTAATAGGAAACATAAACAGAATTTGAATCGCACAAGGGTATGTTTGCAAAACTAGCTGGTGGCTGGTAGTTGGAAGCTTTTTAAATATATTTTGATGTTTGGCAGGGTAGCTGGAGCTTTTAATAAAATGTATAAAATGACCAAAATAGACATAATTAAAAGTTTGTAAAGAAAGTTTTTATTTTATTTTTAAAATAGAATGGGTATTTGTGTCATTTACTAATTAAAAGCTTGTAGCTAGTAGAGTTTTTTCTTAAAATCTACTACTAGTAGTTTTTCACTATAGAGCTTTTTCTTCAACCTAAAAGCTTCCAGCTCCTTCAACCAAACAAGGCTTTTTATTGAGTAGGAGCTTTTTTAAAAGCTTGAAGCTCCTAAAAGCTCTTAAAAGCTCCTTGCCAAACATATCCCAAGTTGAGTAGAGTATTAGAATTTTTCTTATATGCACCTCACAAGGGGGTAAATTTTGATAATGTTTTTCAAGGGGTCACCGGCATTGTCATTGGTGATTTCTTGGTCTGTAGATACATGAAGTAATTTGGTAGGAATGGGAGTACAATGTTACCTATAAATCACCATTGCCATTGGGAATTTCTGCCATGTTGAGGAGAGATCCCCATTGCCAATGGCGATCTCACTAACGTAGAGACAGAATTGCTAATGACATTGGCGGTTTCTAACTTTTCTACGGGATATCTCATAAATAAAGAGATGACTTAATATTGTTCATATGAACTAGGTGTTGCTAATTTTGTTGGTTCTTTTTTATTTTTTTTATAGATGGAACATGCCCGAAACATATTACAAATATCATGAACAGTAGATGGGACATACAACCCCCCTTCTCCGGATAAACCTAAGACAAGGTCACCAGTAACAAGAAAAACTTGGTGTTGCTAATATTGTTGGTTTGGTTCCATATATGTAGGTTTATGCTTCTGGTCCGTACTTTTCCTGGTTCATGACTGGTAATATATTAATAGTGTAAATTATGTCGTCACGAGTAGGCTATTGGAACAAGGCGGCGTTGGTGATGTGGTTGTGGTAAGTGATGTTTTTTTTTATAAAGATTATAAATTTTTAATCTTTTGGTGAACAGGGTGTTTAAATAATTTTTGTATTCTGTTTAATAATTTGTTTGCAAATGAAATTGTTATGAACTCGTATAGGGTACATGTCTATTTTTTGCGGTCCGATTCTTGTATGCTCACACACGTTAGTGATGCTAACACATGCTAGTGTATACCCAACTAACAGTTGTTAGGGTCCATATGACATACACTATTTTCAGTAAAACATATGTTTTAGAATATGCTAACACATGCTACTGGTTTGGTGTTTGTTTTATACACATGTTAGTGATGCTAACACATGCTAGTATATGCCTAACTAACAGGTGTTAGGGTTCATATGACATACGTTAGTATATGCCCAACTAACATGTGTTAGGGTTCATATGACATACGTTATTTCAGTAAAACATATGTTTTAGAATACATTACACATGTCAGTGATGTCTCATTATGTGTTTTGGAGAGCCCAACTAACACGTGTTATCTTTTTTGTAGGTGAAGAGATGTTTTGTGTTAAAGATGAAGATGGGTATCAAGAACGAAGCATAGCTAGATTTTTTTTATGTTTGTATTAAACGTTTTTAATACGTTTTTAGTATTGATTGTAATGATCGTTTTTATCATTTCTTAAATAAATATACATTTTATGTGTTCTTTTATTTTGTTATTTTTAGTACATGTCTGTTAACACATGTTATCGATGTCTCACACGAGGTCAGAATTTTGTATCACAATACTAACGTATGTTAATATTCATGTTGGAAAAGTGTAATAAAGTAGGAGAGAGGTGACTTTGACAAGTGTCAAATCAACCTTTTTAAACCTAGGATTCAGAAAATTAAAGTGGCCTACTTGCTTATTTAAGATTACCATATTGCCCTTGATCTCAATTACAACCACACAATGCAAGTTGCTTTTGATTATTAAATTCAATTAAACAATGGCCATTGATCAAACATGATCAATGGCCCTAATAGAGTTTCTAGGGTTTTTTCATTATTTGAGGTTTCCATATTATCCACCCCCTGGTATGTATAATTTATATATACATTATGTTTCATATGGTATGAGTTTTGAAAAGAACATTGAAACGATCACAAGGTGCTATATAATAACAAGTTATAAACATGATTGAATTGTGGTCAAGGTTGATAATATGACCGTAGTGTTAAACTCTCGAAATCTCATTATCAATGTATAAAACATTATAAGGTTTTAGACCGATATACTTTACATGAGTCGATCATGAAACTACATCTAAATAGATATTATGTGATGAAAAGATTATTACAAGAAAGGGTAGAAAAACAATTTCCAAACCTAAAAAAATAATGCTCTTAAAGTGGCATTATTATTATTAAGGAATATTTAAGGTTTGAAACGACCATCATGAAGGTTGGGTTGTTCTAATCCATTCCCTGAAGTGAATGTGATTACATAATGATCATCATAAAAGTCATGACCATGTACATAATTAAGGAAATTGTAACGATGTCACTATGAAAGTTATGTAGTTATAATCCATTCCTTGAAGTGAATGTGATGATATAATGATCAGTGTAAAAGTTCATAATCATGGTAATTGAGGAAATGATTATGATGCTCAAGTTAATGAGATCAAATAAGTTAATAATGTGATAATTATACAATGATCGGTATAAAGTCGTGATTATGGTGAATGAGGTAATTATAAAGATCATCATGTTGACAATAAGGTCAACATGTTCATATTGAAATAGATCGTAAGAAGTTGCACACTAAGGGAGTAATTATACGAGAATAAGATATGGAAACATGTGTATAACAAATATGATCGAAATGGTTATATAACACTCTCTCGTATTTTATTTCGTGTATTAGACAAATACGAATACAACTAAAGCATATCTGATCATAAACTAAACGTTTTCGGATCACGGATTACAATAAATTGGCTTGATCGGTTAGACCATTCCGTGTCATTGATGATGTGAAAAATATTGAAGGACCAGAAGATTCTTCATGGTAATTAAACATACAATGTTTGCTCTCAAGGGGAAGATAATTATTTAGCAACTAATATGGGTGTAAATCTCTAATATGGTATGGAAATGATAAAAGGGTATGTGTATCCCAACATGATACCATTTAGTGTTCTAAAATCGATGCATCGTCTAAATGGTTATCAAATTCGCAACCTGAAGTTTGCTTGAAAGTGGCTTAGCTGATAAGATAGCAAGCACATTACTCTAGACTATCATATTAGTTTTGATAAATGTGGTGATCTTGATTCCCATTTTCTTAATGATTATTGAAATTAGTGTCAAACTACATGTGACAAATGTTGTTGCTTTTGTTAAAGATGATGGCTAAATGCATATGATTAATTGTGAAGCCAATAATCATGAGAGCAAAGGTTTATATATGTATATGGGAACATGTATTTTTACATGATGTAATATTATTCACATTAAGCCAACAAGTTATTTAACCTTTTCCCCATTATAATTGGTTTTCGGTCAGGAACCAAACACTTCCCATCTATTGTTTTGATGTGCGATATATTTTGCAATTGATCCACCACAATGCACAAAAGATGGGACTTCAAAGAATGTTGAGAATATATGTTGGATAAGAATATATTGATAACCACTTACTTAGAGTCGTTAAAGGTGTGATTTGATTGATTGATTTTTATTTAACAATCAATATTTCCAACATGAGGGGGAGATAAAAAGCAGTTGAAAAAGATGAAATGAATTATCACTTGATCCTCAAATTAATAAGTGTGAACAGAAAGTACAAAGGATAATTCATTTACAATAATAAATTGATTACCAGATGTATTCACTGACCTAAATATAGTGACTAGCTAAGTCACATGTATCAACTGCTAGTGCTCCAATTGAATTAGTGTCCCAGAAAGGACAACCATACATTGGTGATAAGTCTATGGCATGCCTGAGGCGTGGTAGACTAGTCGGTTCCAAGAATAAAAATCCTCGAAAATGGAGCAGGTAATGAAAATGGTCGAGTCGAGGTATAGTAAAGGTCTCTTGAAGAGACATTAGATATGATGGTTCCAAAAGAACCTCAGGTACCTGAAAATAAAGAGATCTCAGTAAATTATATCATGTCTAGAAATATATGGAATCGAAACAAAATCGACGTCGATGATAATTTTGTATAAATATAGCGCTTGAAATAATGAAAATGATGAGGATCATGAACTAAGATTTGCCGATAAATGACATGTGAAATGATTGGCCAATATTGAAAGACGTAAGTAAGGCAGAATTGAAATCTCTCATGAACCTAGAAGTTTTGACAAATGGTCCATACAACTAAAAGTTATAAAATGTGTTATATACAAATGAGCCTTTGTACAGGATCATAATGAGAAAAGTGACATTATGAAATATAAGGCACAATTTTTGCACGAGGTCTTTCGTAAAGACTCAAGAAAAATTATGAGGAGAAAATTCTCTTGTGGTGGATGCAACAATGTTGGAATCTGGTAATATAAGAGAGAATTGATATGCGTCTAATGAATATTATGATATCTTAAATATATGATAATGAATTTTACATGAAATCCCTGAAGGATTTAAGTTTTCAAAATCATATAAATCAAGTTCTCGAGAACGATGTAACTGTTGTATACATATTTGGATCCAAATACATTATACATGTTGTATACATTGATAAATTTAAATATAATAGGAACTCATGATAAGTTCCATGAGACACTTTAGCGCTTAAAAGCAATCATCTTAAGGATGTAATTCTTATGAAATAATAAGCATATGGTGATTATAAAGTATGTAAGATGGTATAATACGAAATGGAAGTGAAACAGGTAACGAGTTATTTGAATATGATATGGAAAACAATATGCTTTATGCGACAAAACTCTTGAATAGCTCATTAACGTGCATGATTGGTTAACATGGAAGGAAATCCATGACCGATTGTAAATGCAAGAGGCATTGAGACTAAAAGCTCGAGAAATATGTTATATGAAGTTAACAATTTCTAAGTACGGACTAAACTAGTCGGAGTTAAACATAGTATAATCAACATGGTAGTTATCTCAAAGAAAAGAGATATGAATATGATGTACTCGTTCATATGCTTATAGGATATGTTGATCGTGTTATCATATGTCCTGACGAGATGATATGCAAGTTGAGCATTTGTTAACCATATTTTTGTCAAGTTACATCCAAAAGATGTTGGGACATTTTAATATCTGAATGTCAATCTCTAAGAAAGTTGGAGATTGTTAAAACATTTGGTATAAAATGAATTATTATTATCATATCTAAATAATGATTATCAGTGGATAGGTACCATAGTTAAGTGCAATCGATGCAATATCTCGTGCACATTATACACAATAACATATAGTTTGTTTCCAGTAAGGAGACACTGAAATGATTTAAAATAAATATTTTGATACTCTCAAGGTATGAAAAAATATGAGTTTAATTTTACTAACCCGTAAAAAAGGATTTGGTTAGTCTTATTAATGCAGGGAATGTAACACAACACACTCATTTATTTCATGGCACGTATATACGAGAAGGGTCACTTGAAGTCTGACATGAAGATCATACATCATTGCTTTGTTTAAAGAATTGTACATAAAGAGATCAAGACCCAATTCATTGGCTACAAAAGTTTTGAGCAACTTTCATAGAAGATCGACACAGTCATTCGAAAGATACATATTAAAATGAGGGGGAGTATTAGAAGCGGTGCACTATTTTTGCCTTCACTGAGTTTTGTCCCACCGTGTTTTCTTAATAAGGTTTTTAACGAGTCAACTCAACTGATCCATAAGTATCAGTTAGAGTTAATACACGCTTGACTCTTTTTTCCTTAGTTATGGTTTTTTCCCACTGGGTTTTCCTAGCAAGGTTTTTAATGAGGCAGCATCACTAAGCGTATTAAAAGAGTATATTATATCATGATGTGGATAGTCAAGGGGGAGTGTTATGAATGCTTCTTAATGTGGTGACTCTCTCACATACAAAACCTCCATCTAGTCATTACCTTTGAATTAATGTTAAGTCCCTATAAATAGAGGCTTCATGTAATTGTTATGATACACTCACTCAAGAATAAGATGTTTCTATTCTATCTCTCTCTATATCTTCCTCTAATCTTTGTTCATAATTCTAATATTTTGTATGTTGGTCACTAATAGGCCGTTGTTTTACAACAATATTAAGTATATCAACCATTTTCAAACGGGTACAAACACTTGAACAAGCATACATCTCAAAAAATAACCATGAAATGTTGGAAAACGTAAAACATTAAATGTTTCAAACCAAGAGAAACAAAAGATTGCCAAATAGCGCAACTACAATCCGTAGATGGTTGGTACTACCAATTTGCCCGATTGTGGATGTCGCTATAGGGCTTGGAGCCGGAGCCCATGTTTGAGGTAAGACGGTGATGACAAGCTTCAATGTTTCTTGACTCGCAAATGCTTTCCAACACCACAAATGACCATTTCCTTCCCCGGGTTAGAAGGGGATGACGTCATGTCCACTTGTCATGATTCCATTGGAAGCTGAAGTGCTACATTTGTTGGAAACCGGTGCCATTGACTTTAGCCACTGTGAACACCACCGCATAGTTGAATACATGCATCGAGAAAATTGTAAAGAATTACATTTATTAAACTTCATAAAAACAT
>JAUTDX010007516.1:0-41944 GCA_030844895.1 Ambrosia x helenae
TCTTCCCTTGGGAAGAACAGTTATGAAATAAAATTCTCTTTTCCTATATATCCTAAATTGTTTATGTCAATCTTGTAAAACCTGGAGCCCTGGAGCCATGAAAGAGTACCATTTAGGCAGAAGGCCATAGGGAAATGCTGGTTGGGTTAGTACATTGCAGGATCATTTACGGTTTAGATATTAAAGAAAGGTATAATTTTATTTTATGCTGTTAAATTACTTCAAGTATTTTATTTAGTCTCTCCTTAAGCATAATTAATATACTTTTTACAAACAAAAAAATAATCATAACTTTTTAGTGGTCAAAAAATGTGTTCATCGCGCTAAACTTAAATCTTCAAGAGATATATTCTCCACGTCAATTATAGAATTGTCAATTAATGCATTAGCAATTATCAACATCATCATGATTGTTGTCTTGATGAAAAATATTGTCCGTAACATTATCTTCAAGATATATGTTCACAATCATTCAAGAACATCATGATTGGTGTCTACAATATATTTCACAAATGATCCTTTCAACTCTTAAGGTGTCATCAAAATTACTCAACATGTTCCGCAACATTATATGTTCACAATCATTCAAGAACATCATGATGGTGTCTACAATATATTCATAGATGATCTGATGACTCACATAATTAAACATATAAAACAGGCCATAAACAGTCTCACAATATGGTACAATTAGGCTTATATGATTTGTGACAACCGTCACCCTCCATCTTTAATCAATTGACAAACTTAGTCCCTATACTTTTCAACGTTTTCAATTTATTAAAACGTGAGTTACTTTTAAACCTTTAATTTAAACGTGAAAAGTTTAACAAAAGTTTGAGGAAATATCAATTTTTTTATTTATTTATTCAATTTGTTTTAAATAAAACATAAGTTTATTAAATAAATTGATAAAAAAAAACATTAATTTATAAAGTTTCAAGACATTTTGGTTAAATTTACATTAACATGGTTAGTGTATTATAAAGGGGGGAAACTAACCAAACTAAAATAAAAACTAACTTAGTTATACGTGAGGGACCATTTTCGCCAAACACAAAACTTTAAACAATCAAATGCCTTGCTTCCTGATCTGTTTTCCGCGGCACCCTTGGCCGGATCCGGCGACGATCCGGCAGTCTCCGACGTGAAGATTTAAGGCCCTTTCAACTCGTTTTAATGCCATTTCAGTTTTCTCCATCAATGTATAACTCATTACAAGGTTGATAACGGGCATTAACGCGTTTAAATGAGAGATTAATCGCAACAGAGTTAGTAACCGACCGGAATTAATGGAGGATGTCCAAACGCCCTATAACATACTGAAATCTTTAAATTGAGCACCTCATTCCATTTACGAGTCTTTGCACGACTAAACCCACAAAGAACATGTCAAAAACGTGTCCAGAAGATCATTAATTTTCGAGTCTAAGTCTCGGCCTCAATTTTCTTCTTTTGGCTTGCATTCGATCATTGTAAGTTCTTTTTTAGTTATGCCGTTTTGTTAGTGAAACAATTCTGATTAAAAGCCCTTTATCACAGATCGTGTATCATGCCTTAATCGGGTTATTGAAATTGGGTTCTAGGGTTAGGGTTTATAGTTCATATTGGGGAAGAAGAAGACTTTTAATAATAGGTTAAATATATTTATGTTTGAATAAAATCAACCAAATATGTTATAGAGTAGTGGTTTGTGTGTGTGCTATGTCCAGCCAAGACCCGGGTTCGAGTCCCTCTACCCACGGGTCTGGCTCATCTTTTTTTTTATTTGTCTTTATTTTTCCTTTAAATATCATTATATATATGTATTATTCTTTTAATATCCATAGAAAATTCATTTTTGCTCCAAAAATCATGAAAATTTAGACATAGCTTCTTGACACACTGAAGAAAAATATCTCATTTTTAGTTTCTGAAAAATATTTATTTTCATAATTTTACTAATTTAAATTGTTTTAATCATAATTAATTGATTAAAAATTCATTTTTAATGATTTTAATCTCAAACTTTTTGGGATTTTATTCTAATCATCATGAACTGAAATAAAAATTATTGGTTCAGAAAACATTTATTTTTATTAATTTTCCTATTTTTTTAATCATTTAAACATGATTTAATCTCTTAATTAAATCAGTTTTAAAAATAAATAAGTTTATAAAAAATTATGGGAAAAATTATTTTCATTAATTTACATCAGAAATCATCCATTTTCTATAAAAATATCAATTTTATGTCATGTGTTGTATTATTAGCATTAATTATGTTTAACTAGACATAATTAAACATTTATTTATTTACACTATTTAAACATCTATTTTAATAAATGCTTTTCTTATAAATAGAAATGTTCTTATGTTTGAAAATCTTACTTACCATTTGTTGGAACATTTGTGAACAACATAGTTATTTATTTATTACCAATTTATGATTATTGTAATTATTTTAATTTAGTTAAAATAACTAACTAAATTATTTTGTCTTAATTATTCAAACATATTTTTATCTAAATATTCGATAGGTAATAATTATATTACCTAAACCACATATACGACCTTTCCATATTTTGTGTGGATATACAACCTTTACATTAACGCGACTTTTATCATAAAAACTCTAATTCCCCAAATCAACTTAGCAAACCCTAATGCCTTAGACCCTAGATACTTTAGACTATAGACATTTCCTTATTAGTATTCTATTACGTTATAGGTTGAATTCCTCGGAATTCCCATTACTTAGCTCACGGCTGCTTAAGTTGGATCGCTTTCGCAAACTGTGAGTATATCTTTCCCCTTTTTCATGTTTTACTCTTTTGGGGCTATTCATGTACACTATGGACTAAATGTTATTCTTTTACCAAATGCAATTCTCATGTGTGTTTTGCGTTTTGTTAATTTGTGTGTCTATGACTTGTCAAAATCGTTAACCTTTGAGGGCCTAACATTTCAATGAATAGTACTATGGTATATACCCTTGTGACTCTGTTGAGAGTCCTTGTCATTGCTATGTATTTCATTACTACTAGCGCATACTATATATATTTCATTTCATTTCTAGGGTTGATTTTGAACGGATGTTACTTATTACATAATTGCAAATGGTACCGCACATGAATTGCTAAACATTTTTCCTTACTATATGTTTTCAAAACAGGGTATGCTCACCAATACATTTTTGTATTGACCAAATTATTTTCGTACATGTTTTAGGTTCTTATAAGATGACTTTTAAGCTTTTGGAATTTTACTTAGATTTTGATTCATTGTATTTCTGATTAGTTGGCATTTAGAATCGTTGTATTTCAATTCAATGTAATAAACTATGTAATCAATATATCAATATTTACACTTTTAGTCCATGAGCTATTGAACAATCGTCACTACGTGACACCTCGATGTTTCCGCCATCGGTTGGGGTGTTACAGATTGGTATCAGAGCCATGGTTATAGGGAAATTAGGTTATTAGAATGCCTTTTAGCCTAGTCTATAACTAAGCTTACTTTCACGAGTCCTCTCGTGTATATTTCTCTTATTTCTTATATTTTCTTTTTCAAGATAGTTTCGCTATGATTCTTTCTCGTTATTCTTTCGGTATTTTGCTTGGAAAAGAAGACACTCGTATTTCACAACGAAACGATATCACCAAGTTAGGAGTGACATCCATACCTTGGTGATTAGTTTCACTCTTCTATATATTTTACATCTTTGGATAAATATCTTTGAGATAGGAGTGATACCCACACCTCAAAGAATTATTCCTTCAAAAGAAACTTAACCACTGAGCTGGGAGTGATATCCTTATCTTAGTGACTAGTTCCACGCTGTTATATTTTTGTTTTTGAAATAAAACTTTGAGCTAGGAGTGAAATCCATACCTCAAGGAGTTATTTTTGCATCTCGTTTTAAAAATCTCGCTAAAAGTTTCGAAATTTACCAGTGACGGGTACGTGCAATCGGAAAGGATGACCATTTACTCATAGGTTTAAGTACGCTCCCCACAAGTCACTAATAATATTTCAATTTCTTTGGCTAGTCACCAGTATCATTAGAAATATTTTCAGTATCACATTTTTTATATATTTTTCATTTGCTGTTTGAAACTCTTATCATAATCTTCTATAATGAAGTTATTATGTCTTTTGAGTTTTCTCTATTAATAGCTATCGCTATTAGTGCATTTTTTTTTTCTGTTTTCCATTATTGATTCTTAAGTTTTGTTTAACATTTGGATTTTAAGTTTCCATCTCTTATTGTTTTATATACTCATTGATCATTCGCTTTCATTATCATTACTAAAACTTTTATGCGCTATTTTACCGCATAAAAACTTACACTATTTCATTTATGTTTCTTGATTTTCATAAAACATCATTTCTCTTGTTAAAAAAACAACATTTTCTTATGACTCAAATTTTTAAGCTTATTGTTTAACTTTCATCACAACTTGATTCTTGAACGTTGCACAGTTAAACACGAATGTGGTTTCAAACTTATTAATCATCTTGTTATTATCAACATGTTTACGAATTCACTCGATCGATGTGACAGTATATCTTTAAACTATTCCCTTGTGTCTTTACAATATACACAACATCATAAATGCCTATCTATCCAACACACATCAGTACAGTACTCTCTAAAACGATTAACTTGGCAACTTATCCTGTATGTCTTTTCACAAAGCCTATTCGCGAGATTAGAACACACTTTATATACACCTTGTGCCTTGAAACACGTAGCCCGCTATGAACCCAAAGAGATGCCTTAACGATCCTTACAACAAACGATCTTTCAATGTATAAATTTGTAAAAGTTGGACAATTAAAAGGTTTCAAGTTTACCCAGTCCTAACGGTAACACTTAGATTTTCTCAACATTTCATAACAATTATAAAATTTCGACTTTTCAACCCACAAGTTAAAGAAATGTTTAAATTCAGAAAATTCTATTTTCCAAAATTCGTCAAGGCATCTGGGATCATTCACAACCTCATACATGTCCTACCCATACCTTTCAAATATTATCAAGGAGATTCAACTCAATCCCTATCATTCTCTTACTGTGACTCGATCTTCCTTAAAAAAAAAAAAAAAAAAAAAAAAAAAAAAAAAAAAAAAAAAAACCTTAAAGTTTACTTTAAGAAATGTTATATTTATAAGCCTTTCACAACCACGAACTTTCTTAAATATTGGGAATCTATTCGTATTACATACGTTGATTTTTATCATTCACGCCATTTTAAATCTTGGTCTTTTGAAACACATTAGATTTACACATACTTCATGAAATGGTTTCATCTTGCATTTTATAAACTTGTATTGCATATTTTACAAGTCAAATGTAAATCTGCTTGTTTTCATATAACGGATCCAATATATGTTTCGGGAAAAGAAATTTGTGACTGATAATATGCCTTATGACAATTTTCTAACTCGACTTCTTGTAAACACATGAAAGTGTGTACTTACGAAGTCTTTTCATGTGAAGCTGTTTTGAATAAAAAAAAGTTATTCTCATGCATCACTACTATACTTTCAACTATGTCACAAAGTTCGAGTAAACTACGTTTTGTTTTATAAACGATAGTTTATCTTTTACACTTACACTCTTTCAGTCGCAAAACTTTTGGTCTAAACATTGGACATGTCTTTATCGGAATGTTGCTAAATGTCTTTTAACATATAGTGTATATATGTTAAAATCCCCGCCGGCCGAGTTGAGAGCGCCTAGCGACTAGGCCGAGTACTCGCAACTCCCCGTCGGCCGAGTTGAGAACGCCTAGCGACTTTTGCATCCTTGCTTGGGGCCGAACTCCAAGCTTCTTCCAGAGATCTTGGGGTCTTGTGGGAGGCCTTTTGGCCTCCTAACATCCCTCAATGGTTAGGCCTCGTCCTACATTGATCGGCTTGGCCAAGAAGAGGATCGTAGAGTAGTTATCCAATAAATATCGAGGGTCGTAAGGATCAAGAGAGCTACATATCACTTGTAGGTGGATAGCTTGTCTATGAGCAGCCATGTTCTTGTGTTGATCATGTCTTATGGTTGTATCTTTCTATCATTACGAACCCATTTCGATTTGTAGACTTTTATTTTTATTATTAGTAGTTTATTTTTAGTTATTTGTGGTGTCCTCTTCTTCTAATCTTTATTTGTTTATCTTTGTGGCAGGTTTTCAATGATGATTAACTTAATAAACTTAAAATCAACTCTAACTTAATAAACTAACTAGAGGTTTAATCAGCTTCTGGTAGTCCCGAGCTTGATCCAAGGTGAGGAAACCGGTAGTGAGACAGATCCTTCGGGCTTCTGATATCTGAACCGGATTCTAAACAATGGCTTCTGAAGTAGACCAGATCTGAGTGACATTTCTGGTACATACCAAATGACTGAGTAATTTTCTTGATAAAGGGAGGATTCCCTACGGGTGCACCAGTGATCTTCGGATTGCACACCTTTAGGATTATGTTCCACCTTTACCAAGGATTTTACTCAGTAGTTGAATGACTTTCTTGGCAAAGGGAGGATTCCCTAAGGGCGCACCAGTGATCTTTTGTATCATACGCCTTTAGGATTATGTTCCACCTTTGTTAAGGACTTCATTCAACTCGGGAGGTTATGGGTTGGGTTAATTAAGTCACCATTCATCAAACCAACTTTATATTTATCAGGCCTATAAATATTAAAGTGTCACTAAAGATAAATAAAATAAAGATTCTTTATCTAGTTCTCGTTAGTACAACGTCGTTAACCAATGGGGGTACGGTCTCCTTATATCAACTATAAGAGAGATCCTTCGACCTAGTTCGTTAACCAATGGGGATTCGTTGTTGACCTACTCGGAATGACCCTAAGGCAAGACCCTTCGGTACGAAACGCGAGAGCTAAGACGAGGTGTACGGTGTTCCAGGTCGGAAGTGAAGCCTCCGCTTTAAGAAGAAGATGAGCTCGAAGACCAGATACTTGACCGCGGTTTGAGGAGCCCGCTGTAGGCGAGGCCCTGGCGGAGACCCCAGGTGGACATACGCTGGAGAGGTTTAGCATTAATCGAAAGGACCCTCTCGTCTTCCTCAAAAGTTAACTAACTTAAATGATTAATTCTAACAATAAACTTAACTATTAATCGAAAGGACCTCGAGATATGCATAATATACTACTCTACTATTTTTATCTTTTTACTTTACAAAACCAAAACCCATTGTCAAAAACTATTTTTATCAAAGAACCCCTCCGTTTTATTTTTCTTTTCAAAACCCGATCAGTTGATGGATGAAAGGTTGAGTAGGGGAAGGTGTGATCCTTGGGGATACGATACTCAATACTTACCCCAGAAACTATACTATGCACTTCAGGTTCTCTGCCTATGTGTCGGTTTTAGTTTCTAAAGTAAATATTGTTTACTTTATAAATTTAAAACTTGGTAAAAACCGGTTTAGTAAAAATTAGTCGTTTACCCCAGTTTTGGAATTAAAACATCAAGCTTTTGTCACCGGGGAAATGACATCTTTTTAATTACTAAAACCACGCACATCATGATCTTTCAACTCTTAAGGTGTCATCAAAATTACTCAACATGTTCCGCAACATGGTTCAATATATATATATATATATATATATATATATATATATATATATATATATAAACAGAATCGATTTAATCAGTAAATCCCCAAATAATATCTTATAAACCCTAGTCTCCTAATCTCTCAATTGAACAAACGTTACAGATCAATAATGAAACCATAGGACCTTTATTCCCTACTAAAAGCCGAGTCTAAAGAGCATAAAAATCGAAACTAACACATACCAGAAGTTGGGTCATTCGTGACCTTGAGGAACCGAAGGAGGCAGGTAAAAAAACTTCAATTGTGGTTTACTAAGTGATCGAAAATGAGAATGGATGGATGGGTTTTCTTAGTCGGATATTTTAGGCCTTAGGTGTGAGTTTAATTGAGTTATAAAGCTCGATTTATGAGGATTTGGTTTCGGGTTTAAGGAAAGGTTTAAAAACGATTATAATTCGATTAATTTACCATAATTTACGGACTAATAACGCGCAAAACTAAATTTGGAAAGAAGAAGGGATGGAGGCGAGATATTCTAGATGGTTTATTGAATGATTAACGAGCTAAATGGTGTTAATTAGTTGGTGGGTCGATATAGCTCAAACGGGTCGGATTCGGGTCTCTGGATGACCCAGTTGAACGAGAAGAGGGAAAGCTGCAGGTGGGCTTGGTATTGGGCTGGTTATGGGCTGCATATTATTGGGTTAAGGTTATTGGGTATTTGGACTTGTGATATAAGGATGGGTATACGGACTTAGGTTTTATGTAACAATGCTAATCAAATTTTATTTTTGTTATTATTATTATTATTATTATTATTATTATTATTATTATTATAAATTTGATAAAAAAAAGTATATTTATTTATTTAATTTATTTATTATTATTAACATATAAAGAAAATGAACCCTTTTTTTTATACGATAACAATTCAAGTAAATAATTGATAGTCATAAGAAATAAAATCGTAATTTTTTATTATTGAATATAAGCTTCAAAAAAAACAAGGGTCATAAATGTAAATAAGAAAAATAATAGGGACTAGAGTTGTACATTAATAAAAGTTAAAGGTGACGAATGTCACTGGTGAGGTTTGTCCGGCCCAACAAATCTATCCACATTTCCCCGCTATATATCCATATTAGTGATTTCCTTGAGATTTAGATGAGTCGCATAGTAAACAAATGATAACACTAGTAAAACATGATCTTTAAGTAACCAAAATGTGTAGCATGTTTCTCCCCAATGAGAAAATTTGTAAAAAGTGGGGCCGTGAAACTCACCTTAGCTTGCGTTTCTCCAAAAATAGATTAACCACGTGTGATGATAGTCCCTAATACCTACGACCTATCATAAAATGTTTATAAATGTCTTGACTAATAACCTGTAGTTTAACTAGTCTCCGATTGTCCAGACCATGACTATGTACGTTTGAAAACATGTTTGACACAACCACACAAGACAAGACAATACTCGACATCCCGTTGGTGACCCGATACACCCGTGTTACTCAAATACAAGTAAACAAGTAGTCATGTGTAGATACGCACCTTATATAAATAACAGTTAACAAATCGTAACATATAGTTCACATAATGAACGTATGAGTCATAACGCGTGTTATGAGGTTCCTAGACATGTCACGGGGTTTACACTATGTTTCTAGGTGTCCAAACATGTTACGGAGTTCCAAAACGTACTTCCGGCATCAAAACACACGACCGGCCATTAAAACACACAACTAGCATCAAAACAAGCGACTATGATTCATAGTCGCCCAAAACCACATAAGTATGGGAGCCAGTTTCCTGCTCTGTAGGCTAGGCGCCATTTTGCGCGTGAAACCCTCCAAATCAAATCCGAATCATGTTGTAACACCCCCAGTCAATCCCCAAACATCAAACAACCCAACCCAACCCTATCAATATCCCCTCGATTATTATCCGTTTCACACACTAATTGCGAGTATTTATCAAAATATGATAATATTATGGATATGTCACATCATTGCATGAAAACATTACCCTAAATGACAAATAATTGGATTTCATCACATAATCATGTTCCAAACGTCGTCATGTTATCGTTATGTCATTCTAGCATAAACCCTAACAAGTTTCAATCATCAAATCACCATATATCATCCTAAATCCTTCTAACGCCTTCAAACACGTCAAAACTCATATTATCTGTAAAACACATCAAACAGCCATCAAAACTTGAGATAATCATCCTAACAACTACCCTATATCATCAACATATCAAATACATAACAATCCCCATGTTTTAGATCATCAAAAAACATTACAAGCTTGTGTTTTTATTACAAACCCATTTAGATGTTTAGATATAGGTTAGAATCTGTTTTTCAAAGGTTTTCAAAGACCAAAACTTATTAAAACCAGGTCTGGACCTTTAGGGTTCAAAATAACGTCTTAACAAGGGCTTAGGATGAATAACACACCTTAGATGTTGCTTGGAAATGATGTTTAAGCTTGGAAATGGTAGATTTAGGGCAAAAACGAGTTTTAGAGGTTAAGGATGGTGTGAGAACATTTTGGGACGAGTTAGGGTTGCACAAATGATGTTTTGCAAGTCAAGTATGGTATTTCTAAGTGTTTCTAGTCGTGCCAGACATTCTGGGCGACTAAGGGCTGCAGGAGGCGAGTATGAATCATAGTCGTCCCCTTTTCACACTACTATAAATCATAGTCGTCCCCTTTTTACACGATTATGAATCATAGTCGCCCCTTTTTACACGGCTATAAATCATGGTCCATTTTTACACAACTATGAATCATAGTCGTCCCCTACAGGGCTGTTTGGTTTTTGACGCGTTATTTGTTAATTTAACACATTAATTCATGTATCCACATATCGACAAGTTATATAATGATTGTAACATTTATTATTTGTTAACTAACACGTTTACGTTAATTTATTAACTTCCGGGACTCGAGACTCGCGTGTGTACATTTCTACCCGAATCATCAATCCTTGGACATACGTGTATAACCCACTACCAATAATCCCCCGGACCATCAAACCGACTCCCAATGATTCCCCGAATCATCAAATGGACTCTTGGTGATCCCTCAGATTACCGGATTGATTCAACTAAACTATTTAAATATATTTTATGAATATTTTGCTAAGATGGGCTTATATGTTTGATAAAAGTTATTAACCTAAGTTTGCCGAGTGTCACACATATTAACAAAAAAAAATCATATGCCACATAACAGCCACGTCACCTTATTTGACAACTCATAAAAAATGACCTCATTGAACAAATTGACTTTTTTTTCTAATTTGATTTCTAGTTTGAATGGTCGTCATCTCAGTCTCCATGGTCAAAGTTCAGAACCAAACTGTAAATTGACGATGATGTTTGACCACCGTTGACTTTCAACAAGTCAAAAGCATTCTAAGGGTCAGGATTTGGTTCATTTGTATGGGGAGGAGGGCAAACCACATTTTTGACAACTGTAAAATACAGATCAAAATCAGCTTTTAGCTTAGAACAGGAAGCCTCTATCCACTTTTCGGCTACGTTTGTTGGAATCGAATCCAGGCTGTCCCTTTCACGTTGTTCAATAGCGGGGCGTATTTCATCATACACGGCATCAAGTTTTGCAGTTGCTAAACTTCTTTCCTCCTAAACCAGGGAAAAGGATTAACAAAATAGGTTAGTTTTATCATGCATTGCTTAGAAGCAGAGGAGGAATTTTGACCAGTTTACCTAAAGAATAGAACAGCACAAATGGGTTAAAATTTGCCCCAATTTTATTTTTAATTTGTACCTCCTAAGTTATTTTATTTAAATATTTAGATTAATTTTGTAATAATCATAAGTCATAACAACTACCCAGCCCGCTTTGACTCAAATAAAAATGGCCTGTTTCAACTAGAACCCATTTAACCTGTTTCCCGACTTGCGCACGATATGGAAGCCAAAGTTACCATTTACATGAAGACGCGCCTAAGCTTGATTGTTTCAACCCATAGGTGGCAATTTAGACTGAGTTACGCATGAATGGGTCCCTTTTGGTTGTGTTTTATCTCAAACAGGTCAAATAAAAAGATAAGCAAAAACAATAACGACTCAAATTTGCCAAACAGATTGAAAATGGCTCAAAGTCCATCTGTAATGTGATCTTTCTAAATCATTTTTCAGAGATTTATATCACCAACTTCAGAAAAAATTGTGTTTCGAATGCACCAACTTGACTTTGAACTGGTTTTAGGTTGCTCAAAACAAGCTAAAAGTTAACCTGCCAGCACACTTTCTCACATTTTATTATCCGATTACAAAAACAACTAATAAATTAAAAATCCACATTTCGAATAAAGCAATTTCGGATATTGAAAACACTCGAGTACTGTCCGAACATGTTCAGCTCATTTCTTTATATAGATTTTCTTTTAGTATTTACCCATTTGACCTCTATCGACAAAATACAACCAGAAAACTGACCTATTTCCACATAAAATGGTTGATAATACCACCTCTACCTAGGAAAACTTATTTTAAAACAAAAGAATGTGAAGCACCATCATGCGTACCTCACATTTTATAAGTTCATCTTGTACTTTCTTTGAGGCAAAGAGTTGAGCAACACGTTTTCCATTGACCTGCTTCCTGCCAGAGAGTTTTTGCTTCCTGTTCAGAACACGTTTAGCTGTTCGTTTGGCAGAACCCGTGCCCGGACCATTACTAAAATCATCATTAGTCTTAGGTCCAGAAACTACTATAGCATTCTGACCACTTTCTTTCACTTCACTTTTGATATTACCAACTGCTTGAGCACTAACTGACCCTGAAAAACTTTTGTACTTGTATCCAAAACCATTGTTGTTTGACCCAAAAGACTCGGTTTTGACAGTTAACAAGGTTTCCGAATGGTAGAGTCAATAACCTTCACCTTATCCAACGGTTCATCCTCAGCAGAATCATAAAGGGGGAATTCGTCAACCGTATATCTGAAGAACAAAACATCAACAATGAGATGGAAAAATGGGTTAAATACCAACCTAAATAGGTTCAGATAAAGAAATGGGTGACTTTAATATACCAGTCAGAATGGTAGGGTCAGAATGGGCAGGGTCAGGTTGGGCCGGAGCACCAACTCTTATTTTTCAATTTTTTCAGTTTTGTAGAATGATGTACTAAATACAACCGAAGACTATATTACTAAAGCAATGATGGCAATTTCTTTTGGATAAAAAGATTTAGGAGGGTAACATTGGGTACACTTGAGACAGCTTTTGACCCATTTAACTTGTTTCACTCTTAGCTACTTATAAATATTTTACCAAATTGACCCTTAACTAAACAAATTCAACACAAATTAATCGGTTTTCATATAAACAGGTTAAAATTGCCACCTCAAATAAGTGGCAAGAAATGTTTTCATGTAACAAAAATAATTAAAGAGTACTGCATGACCAAATATCTTTTAAATTTTCTGCAAGTTCAAATCATCATCATCATCATCATACTCAGTTAATCTCACCTATAGCAAAGCTAAGGTAGGGTTTGAGGAGGGTAAGATGTAGACAGCCTTACCTCTACCCCATGGGAATAGAGAGGCTGCTTCCAGTGAGACCCCCGGCTCGATGTGTTTTGGTATCAAGCCTCGGACATAAGGCACAGAACACTTAGCAATTGGGACAAACCAGATCAGTGCATGTACCCCTTTGTCTTTTGGCTATCAACGCCACCACATGATGCATGATTAACCGTCCATCATTTTTAACATTATTTTCACGAAATTAGTAAAATAACGTTAAAACAAGTTCAAATCAACAGAGCAAATAAACCATTGATGTGATGAGATAACTTGAGGTATCAAAGCTTCCTATTACTTCTAAATTAACTAACATATTGTCAGACAAAAAAAATATAAAATGACATGGAAATCTTTGTAAAACGTTTACAAAAATGAGATGACATGTAAGGCGTATTTATAATTCTTTTTTTATATTTTAAAAATGACCACGCTAATAATTACAATTACTAGCTAGATTGCTATATCCAAAATTTATCAACTTCACCTAATGTGGATTAAAGAACACTTTAGAATCAACATCATCGTCATCATACTCAGTATATCCCACCAATAGCAAAGCTAAGATAGGGTCTAAGGAGGGTAAGATGTAGACAACCTTACCTCTACCCCGTAGGAATAGAGAGGCTACTTCCGGTGAGACCCCCGGCTCGGTAGTAGTTTTGTATCAAGCCTTGGACATAAGGCACATAACACTCGGTAATCGGGAGAGACCCAATGGTACATGTACCCTCTTGTCTTTCGGCTATCAACGCCACTACATGATGCATGATTAACGTTTGTTGCTTTAGAGTCAACATGCTATGCGCAATATAAAAAAAGTTTGTCTGACATGAAGTAAAGAATCATGATTACACATTAGAATGCAACAAACACGCACATCTGCAAGTATAGTTATATGTATGCATACATGTATATAGACACAAATGTTTAAACATGTATGCATGATATACTACCTGTCATCACCATCTTCCCACACATGGTTATGCTCCTGTTAAAAAAACAATGGATTAGATAAATGCTTATACAAGATTCAAGGCCTGTTTTTTTCTAAAAAGAGCAAGACATTGATAGATATAAGAAATACAAATGCAAAAGGTTTAACAAGGGACACGCAAAGATACAAAGGGAAGCAATATGCTAAGATCATACTGGCCCCTAACACGGTTATAACTTCACATCAACATACAAGTATAACCATGGAATTTTTAACATGTTGACAAATTTGATGCGCAAGAAAAAGGAAGATAAAACAAAAGATATATCGACACAATTAAGCAAGACAGCAAAAGGTGATTGGATGGCTACTATAAACACCAAAATAATTCAGTTGCATATCCACTCTTCGAGTAGACGGTTTATATAGTAATAGTATTATAAACTCTTGGTAAACATATCCATCATCCCTAAGTCAATATTTAATATGAGCTTCTAAATAAGTGATCTTGCAGTCACTTTGTGATTTTTCTGCCAGTTAGATTACGTATCCAACATTTTCACATTTGCATAGATATTTCAAGGAGATAGATGGCGTATTTTGTGTGAAAATGTTGGTGTTTTTGAAAGGTTAATAGGATGCAATTTGAAACATGGAAAAGTTGTAGAATAAAACACGGTCAAACAAAGAGAGAATTGTAGAATGCCCTTTATTTAGTTTAACCAGTTGGATTCTATTTGTGAAAGTTTCAATTGTCTTTATCTTAAGATACAAATTTTAATAGAGTTTAGATCTCTTATTCATTAATTGGGTTCATATTGTTAGGCCTGCCATGAAATCTTTTCAAACTTCACAACATGAAATTTACGATGATAAACACTATTTAAAATTAAGTTGCACAAAGATTTCTTTGTCAATCTAAAAATGCAAAATTCTTGTAATATACTTATGGTCCAATCATTCCCCTATCACCTAAGCAATAAGTGAAAGGGAACTCATAGAAAAGATGGCGGGCAATTCAACTTTAATATCAAAATTCTAGACTATGATCAACAAGGACAGCTTCTTAACAATAACAAAAAATAAAAATAAAAATATAACCATGCATTGCAATTATAATATATCGAGAAATATTACCTGAAAACCTTGAGACTTTGCACCAAGAAAAATAGAACAGTTGGGAGCCCCACAGAGACAACGCACATTAACACCTCCATACCATTCGAAATTATAGTCATATGCGAGTTCCGTTCCAATAGCAATGTCTTGAGTTGCAAAAATCCCAACCCTTGTTTCCCCCAAAACCGTCCACTTCCTTGTCTCACAATTTGGTTGGCTGCAACCAATAAATAGTTAACCCACCAGTTGACGGGAGTACGGGACCCATTTTGGGCAAGTTGGGTAACGGGTCAAAGCAGATAATTTTTATATCCCACAAAAACATATTACTTTTTGTCCAAAAAGTATTACTTTTAATAAATAATTAGTGTACAATACGATAACAAAAATATATAACTTCAATGACAATCTCACTTTTTGGATAGATGTAAGAGGATTTATGCATACATTTTGAGCAACCATCTCATTTTGAAATGCTACCTTTTTAGTGTTAATATTTATAGAGTTTACCACTTTGACCCGCTAATTAAAGCATAACCCGGGTTGATCCATTTTAAGTAAATGAGTGGAAAGTGCCACCTCTAATCAATAGCTTTTGATAATATTGTGTACTAATTTCAAGCAATGTAACTTACCAGGAGTGGTTAATGAATCTACCAAGACTTCCTTTCCTGGTAGCATCAATATAGTAATTGGCATTAAGAGAGATTATATATGCATCCCTTAAACCTGCATCCAGATCAAAAGGTAGTAAGCAATAGCTAACCTGTTGATTGGTTCTTACTAGAGGTGGCAAAATGGTAGTGTGGGTAACGGTCAAAACGCATAACTTCGTATGATTGGGAACACTTTTTGTCCACCAAAAAATAAGTTTATATGCGGATAATTACCGAGTAAAAAATGGTTGGAAGTTATTACTTTGATAACAATCCAAACTTTTGGTCGACTTTCAACTCATTCTAGTTCTTTTATTGTTATGTATAGCGTGGTAGAGATGAAAAATAACCCATAAGCAAACAGATCGAAACTGCCACATTGTACCTTGAGCTTCATAAGTTTGAGATCTGACCTTTGCTTCATCTGAAGAGATTACTTCTCCACAATATTCAATAATGAACGTTCCAGCCTAATCGTATGGAAAAAAAACAGAAACAAGTAAACATTAATATATAAGCAGTTCACATAATTCGTCATAAAGATTAATCCATCCCCGAGACAAACTTACTTCTGAAAGTAGCCCTTACGAAAAGCTATAAAACCCAATTCATCTTATATGTGGACCATATATGGAAAGCTATGCAAAAGTTTTTGTTATATCAACTTAAAAGAAAAGTATCATCGTGAGACATAGTTGTTAATAGCGAACATAGCGCTCGCTATAGTGCATAGCATAGCGGGAGTTTCCCACTACATGATGTTTAGCGCCTAAATAGAGTGGAAATAGTGGATTTGGGGTTTTTTTGCAATAAATACAGATAAGAGATTAAAAAAAGAAGAGTGTTTAAGGTTTTTGTTTCAGGACTGGAAAAAAGGAACCTTGTCGCTATCGTCCGATATTCGCTATTTACAACTATGTCGCGAGAGGTGGCAAATTGGTTGATCGGACGGTTGGGTAATAGGTAAAAGTGGGTTGGAACCCTAAACACATTTGTGTCATTTTTTTTTTACTTTTAGTGTGTTAGTTGTTACATATGATTATAAACTTGTTTCAATAATAATCTAATCTAATATATTGAATAGAAGAATTTACATGGTTGTAAGCATTAAAAACACACTTGGTAAAACTTCAGACCCATTTCCTTTTTAGCTAAGCTTTTTGAGTTTACCCTTAGAAATTAAACATAACTCAATCTACCCACTGGTAACTTGTAAGTCAAGTTAGACACCTTTAAGTCTTTAACCATGAGTAGTAAGCATGAAGTATCTGATAACTTGAATCAGATAATATTAACAGCAAACATTGACATAAACCTGTTACCTTGATATTTTCATCAGCTAAAAGACCCCACCCACGGCCCTCAGTCTTGAATAACTTTGTCTTCGCATATTCAGATTTCTGAAACCTCTGAAAATGGTAAAAAGCTACACATTAAAACTAAAGTACAGAATATGATCCCATCGTGATTCGTGGCAAACAAGAACAGGATATAAACATACAAAATCCATATAGATCAATTTAGCTAAGTTACAAAAATAAATAAGAAAAAATGAGACAGGCATACAACTTATGTTGGGTGTGGTCGTGTGGAGTCTTTTCTGCCAGCATAGAAGCAGCCGCCCTAATTTTCTGCGCAGAAGTGGATTAGGCATGTTTCCATATTTAACGTTTCTTGTTCCCAAAGTTGTAAACTCTCTCAGTTTTTATATATAGATGTTAGGGCCATTGTAATTCCTTGAGCACGGAAGGGATAGGTACCTAATCCCAACGCGGACAGGTAACCCTATCCCATAAAATGAATCTCACAAGTAACCCGAGGAGCCCTAATCCGCGGAAGCAACCCTTGGAATCTCCGCGCAGGTTAACAACCTCATGCGCGGGGTTACATCAGCAGGGTGACATCACCATCACAAAGGAATCTCCGCGCGTGTACTCAAGCGCGGAATATTCGACCAAACATCAACTTTTGGTACGAGGTATGGACGATCAAGAATTTAGAAGAAGATTTGGTCAGATCTGGACAGCTCCTGCGCCAACCAGATGACGACACGTGTCAGGAGTGGTCCAACAACCGCTAACAGGGAATAGTGGCATGACTGCTCTCATGCTTCCACCATGCTGCTGTGAACAGTACCGGTCAGAGTACTGTACAAGCATGTCTACCTGCTGCCAGACGTCACGTCAGACGCCAGCAGGTGGTCAACCAAGCTGTGTCCGAAAGGAGCGTCGTCTGCACCCAATCAGGTGGCGCAACGTGGACTTGCTGCAGACCAAGTCATGCTTTCTCTCACATCCGCATTAAGTGTCACCGGATTCCCGCCACTTTTATGGGCTGAAGGCATCTGGGCCCGGATGAAGGCCCAAATCAGTTACACCTTTCGTGGCCCGATCCACTCGGCCCATGCTTTTCCCTATAAAAAGGAGACTTCTTCTCCTTTGCAAAGGATCGATCATTCCATGCAAGAAATAGCATAGAGAGAAATACTTGTAATTTTTCCGAGTAATAATATTCTCTCTTTACAGTGGACGTAGGTCGAATTAGACCAAACCACTTATACTCTTGTGTTTTCACTTTCACCACACACACCACACTCATTATTATCTCCTAGGGTTTGGTTTCGTCATTAGTGTGAGCGAAGGATTATACCTTGAGCGAACACGAGTATCAAACCAAATCCATCCTTTATAGGACGGATTATACTCGTTTCTTCAAGCACCCAAATAAAAGAGTACCAGTTGCAGCCCGTGAATGTAGCTCACACCGACCAAACCACATAAATCTTGTGTTCTGTACTTCTGTTTGAATTTGTGTGTGTGCATGTAAATACATATCCAGCTTAACTCAGGCTGCAATGATGTATTCTTTATTGACAAAAAAATACACGAATATACACATATTACATGAGGGTGGCACATAGACCATCATCTAGAGCAGTCAGATCATAGTTTGATTATCCCAATAAACTCAGGTGCTCACATAAAGAAAACCCCAATTCAACAAATACTTATAAGATGAGAAAGTACAACCTTGTCTAACAGAAAATTGACAACATAGGTCAACACTGAAATGAACAATCCACCACAAAAAGAGAATCATAGCAAATACTTCAATTGCTTGAAACTCTTCAAACTACAACATAATAACAAGATCATCTAAATAAAGTTGTAAGGTAACAGATGATGCATTCAGCACTACTTGTCTACAAATACTATCACTTCACTTCCTTGTAATATAAACAAATTTCAGTTATACACAAATGAATAAAATTTGATCACAATCTTAAAATATATAAACAATTTTGGTTACAAAGGGAAAAAGAGGGGTCAAGAGAGAGAAAACATGAAGAAATGCTTTTCAGTTTCCCCAAAATGCAGAAGGAAAGCAAAAGAAAAGAGAGTCCTATGCTCAAAATTAAATTCCATTGTATAACAAAAGTAATGAAAATAAGTAGATACACAAGGAAAAGAAAAAACAAAAACACAATAAATTAGTGCACCTATCATTTACCTGGTTCTTGCAATAGCTGCCACATGGGCAATATCCAGGTGTACATTCTGTGTTGGTCAACACATTCAAACACCTCTCTCCACATGCGAGCTCAGTTTTGCTAGGATCAAATTTACATTCACAAACAGCAATGTCTTCTTCTTTTTTCTTTATCTGCCTAGAAACACACACAGAATCTTTGAATAAAAAAAAATTCAATGCTGGTCCAAACTCCAAACACAAATGATACATTTTTCCACAAAATCACAGCTGATTTGTTAAAAAAACTAGCTGTATCTGCATCTAAATCTACAACTTAAAGCTCTGAACAACACAAGTTTTGACCAGAAAGTATGAATTTAGAATAGTAGAGCAAGAAAAAACTTGTACATACTGGAGGTGGCAATATACACGCAGAGCTGGGCAACATGTCAAAATGAGTTTGGATCAAATGGTTACTTTTAGTATGAGCCATGGTGACATGAACACCATCAGTTCACTTAAATTTTCTATAATAACTTTGTCAAAACTGATTAGAAAAGTTATTTCATTTCAATAATAATCTGTATTTTCAAATACGACGATTTAGGAGGTTTTATGCAAGAATACACTTTGGATGACTTTTGAATGTGTTCAAACAATATGACCTGTTTTTTTTCCAAAATATTTTTTTTTGTTTTCACGAATTTAAGCAATTAAGTAAAAAAGTATAACCCAAAATGACACACGTGTTTGCCTAAGAAATAGATTATACTAAGGCATCATGATTGTTTCCCAGGCAGCATAAAGTACAGAATATATCCATGAATGTAATATATATTGCAATAGTTACCAACTTGACAAGTACCAAGCATGAAGTACAGAACAAGATATCAACAGCAAGAAATAGACAAAACAAACTGGAAAAAAATAATAATAAGTAAGCTGTGTATGAAATATGTCTATTCAAAACATTTGGATGGATTCTCACAACCCTTACTTTCCTAAAACAATATCATCATAAAATGAGCTTGTGTATTGTGTGTTGTATTTGTATTAAAAGAAAACAAATGCTAAAAATGAAAAAAAAAATCCCAGTCATAGATGATAGATATAGGATTTCTAAAAATCAATGGACAAACTAGTTTACATAAAGCATAATATGTTCAAGAAATGACATACTTTCGTCCTGAACGCTCATTTCGAGTAATGTGTGTGAATGGAGCCACGCCTTCTGGTAACTGAACCTTAAACACAGTGTTCATTGTGTGAGTTGAAAAGAACATAACTCATATAACAATATCAAAAATTAATAGTGGAGGTGAAATTTATCACAAAAGTGCAAAACTGTGCACAATTCTAACACCGATAAATGCTGGTCATACTTACTAACATTATAGGCACTAAGAGATGCACACAAATCTCTTGATATAAATCAAGAATTAAGAACACTACAAATGTCTAGATGTAAGCCATAGAGAAAAATGGTTAGATGACGTCAACTCAATTTACTTTTATTACAAACATCACCACATAACATAGATATTAGTAATCAATCACATTTCAATAGGTTGATAACAAAAGGTAATACATGAAAAAAATGCAATTTCAGGTGCAAACTAGGTTAACTTACATCCACACTAAGAACAAAAGTCAAAGAATTGCATAGATTTAGTGTAATGTATTATTGTTCTCATTGTGAACTCGATACTTTTTGACTAAAAATCCTAGCAAAACAACCTTAAGTTTAACGAAGATGTTTGTAAGTTTCAAATACAATGAATTATAAATAAGAATATGGGGACAAAATCATGCATCAAATTCAGTAATTTTAACTTCAAAAAACACAATTCGGATAAAATAAAAAACATCGCCAAAGGAAGCACCAAAATCTTCACTTTTAACATAAATTTAGAGAACAAAATCTTTCACCCCTAATCAGAAACCAAATCTACCGTCCCTCAAATATGGAATGTTGAATGTAAATAAAAATAAGTAAACACGATAATAAAGAAACTTCGATAACTTTTCAATCGTTATCCAATGATACTGAATATAGACAAAATATGTTCTAATTCAAAATGAAATTTCCCGTGCGATGCTTGTGACAAGTAAATTTTGCACATGGGAGGTCCGAAGCGAATCCAAATGAACAAACTATATTTAATATTTTAATTAACACCCTACTAAAATTGAGAAATCTGTGAAAATTCAAAATCCATAAATAAGGGTATCAAAGTGGAAAACACTAGTGAAATGGATCAAACAAACCATTCTACAATGAGCAAAGTTGTGGTATGCTCGTTTTCCCAAATATGAACTCTGGGATTGTTTATAAGTTTTATTTTCCTTCTCCGTTGATCAGCTCAAAGACTATTAGGGTTTTGTCTCCGTTAGTGTAAATTGACGAAACAATTTTGGTCCCGACAACAAGAAATCCCCAACTACTCTTTGTTTTAAATGAGAGATTTGTAGCTATAAAACTAAAGAAATAACACTATTTGGGCCTATGAACTTTGAACCAAGTTGGAACTTGGTAATGGGCCTATAATCTTTAGCTATTTTTGTGTATTGACCCATAAATATTGCGCTTCAGCATGAGACCCCAAAAGTTGATCGCTTTAAGACTAAAAGCTTGGTTTTAAAAAGCGCGAAGCACACAAATGTGACGAGGTCTAAAACCGAGGCGCAAAGCGCTGAGCGCAAAAGCAGTGGGCTTTTCGTACGCGAAGCGCAAGACGATTATATAACTTTTTCTATATATCCTATAGGTTTTTAGCATCCTTACCCCAAAATATAGATATAAATAAGGTTTATATATGATTTAACTTAAATGTATAACTTTTTTAGCTATATGTATTAACACTTTGAAGCACAAAAACACCCCCTGTACGAAAAGCGCGCTTTTCTAGGCTTTTTTTGCCAAAAAAAAAAAAGCGCGCTTTTTGCGCTTTTCCTATGCCTTTTGTACACTGCGCGCCTTGAGTGATATAAGGCGCATGGATCTGCGCCTCAGGTCGCCTCGCGCTTAAGCGCGCCTGAGGCGCGCTTTTTAAAACCTAGACTAAAAGTTGCAAAATGCACCATTGGCTCTTGGTGGCTGTTGGTGAAACCAAGAGCCAATGGTGCATTTTGCGCCTTTTAGTCGAAAACATCAAATTTTGTGGTCTCAGGCTGAAGCGCAATATTTATGGGTCGATACACAAAAAAGCTAAAGATTATAGGCCCATTTCCAAGTTCCAACTTGGTTAAAAGTCCATAGGCCCAAATAGTGTTATTTCTTAGATTTTATAATTGCAAATCTCTCATTTAAAAGAAAAAGCAGTTGGGTCTTAGGCTGAGGTGAAATGTTTATGAAAGGAATGGAATATGTGTTTCTTTAACAATTTATAAATTAAAAAGAGATTACCAATTTGGTAACATCTTTCTATCTTTCTAATTTATAAATGGTTAACAAAAACACATGAGGCATTCCTTTCTTATCTTTTACCTTCATCTTAAAGAGCATAAGAGATAACAAGGAACAAAGAACCAAAAGACTAAGAAGACCATCTACATCTTCCATCCATATATGCCCCTTGGTTTTAAAAAGCGCTAGGCGCACAAAAGCGACGAGGTCTAAGCGCATCGCGCAAAGCGCAAAAAGCGTGGGATATTCGTACCCGAAGCGCACACTATTTGTATAATTTTTTTATATATCCCGTATGTATTCCATGAGTTTTTAGCTTCATTTACCCAAAATATAGCTATAAATAAGGTTTTTATGTGATTTTACCTATATGTACAAGCCAAAAACACCAAGGTACAACATTTTTATGCATAAAAAATACCCAGGTTACGTCAGGCGCGCGCCTCAGGGAGAAAAGCGCCTGAAATTTGACAAAAAATCCCTCGAGGCGCGCGCCTTTGGGAAAAAGACTAGGCGCACAGCCCTGAGGCGCCCTAGGCTGAGCCTTGATGCGCCTCGCGCCTAGGCGCGCCTCAGGCGCGCTTTTTAAAACCCAAATATGCCCTATTTTGTTATCCCTCTACAAATTCATCAACACCTTTTAGAATTGTGTAACCTTCTTTGTATTTACAAAACTCCCTTGTCGGTTTGACGTTTGTTAGTAAAAGCGTTACCTATATAGGTTTTAGTACGAAGCACATGATGCCAATCAGTGAATTCTCTGTTACCCATAAGAGAGGAAACGTAAAGAAACTTTTTATTTTCAGTTGAAAGCTTCATCTTGACTAGTACGGTAACATAAAACATAACAATTTGCTGCTTACTATTATAAACAAATTAAACTCATTACACAAACCTAAAAATACTGATTCCAATAGTCCCAAGTTATGATTCTCTCTTTAAAAGTTAACAAATATTAGGGTAAAGTAACACATGTGCTAAGTAAGTTAACCATAAACATAAACATAAGCATAAGGCAATAAATACGTCAAAAAATTAACGAATCAACAAGGGTGAAGGGTAGGCTGTGAATACTTACATGGATTCGGTTAAAGTCAGGCTCCATTACAGCCACATAGAAAAAAGAACCAACTCAGATAGATAGATAGATAGTTGCTCTATCTAGGGTTTAATATTGTAACTTCTGAAACAAGAAGAAGAAGAGTAAAATATATAAAATTGGGTAAAGTAGTAGGAGGGTATTTGTATAAATAATAATAATATCAGGGAAAAATGTAAGGTGTACCTTATGATTCGTGTTTAGTTCCGATTATTGACGAGGATTTTGGCGGTCGATGTGCAGATTTGACCGTAGGAATGCTTTGGCGCTGCGATTCAAGTGTGTGTGTGTGTACGTCGTAAATTCGAATGGCAGGCCCCTCTAGTTTATGCTTGATAAGGTCTTAGGTGTAGGGTGTTTTTTGGGTTAGGATGTTATGATTTTGGAGTGACGTGAGAATAGAACCATTTAAAGCTTGGATTCGAGTTTTAAATGACATTGTGGGTAGTCTGTAATTGTGTTCGGGGGCGGCCTATTTTTAGGCTTGGTGTCTCGTTTTTTCTTTCTTTTTGTTTTGTTCTCCCAGCCGCTTGCTGACTCTTTATTTCGTTAATAAAGTGATTTCGCCGTTCAAAAAAAAAAGCTTGGATTCGAGTTAATTTAGTTTGGGTTGTCGGTTTTTAGGTTTAGATGTAATACGATATGAACAGTGTTTTTTATTTTTCAAAATTTATCATGTTGCTTAAAAGTATTTTAAAGACTCTAAACTTACACGTTTCTATAATAAGGAGACATTAATGTTATAGATGGTTTACAAAATATGATGTAAATCTTGATAAAAACATAAAATGTGAGCTTTAAAAGACAAAGGTTTGCTAAAATAGTGAAGAAACGAGTAGAAGTAGTACTTACTCTTGTCACTCGTGGTTGTTGCAAGGTGTAGTCCTTTGCTAACACCCGTGACCTTGAACAACCTACAAGAAAGGAATAGAGGTCGTACGAAGGGAAGTGAGCGGTTGTCGCGGTCCGGTCAAAAATAATATTTATAAGTGTCCTTATCTGTTGGGAATCATGAGTATCATATACGAAGCGGAAGCGGTTTATATTTATTAACAAAATCGATTTTATATACAATATATATGAGGGCCGATATATATATATATATATATATATATATATAATTTTATTAATCCGATTAATAAAATATTCCCAATCAGGATACCGGTTAAACGCGTATAAATAAATAAATAATACAAACAACCATAGGAGGTTTAGTAATCAACCTTTGACGACTACACCGGAATTGTAACACGCGGGTTACAACGAATCCTCGCTAGAAGGAAGTTCACAACCGAGCACTAGCCAACCGAGAGCAACCGTTTGCAAGGAGGAAGGCGGCGGCGTGTGGTGGTTTTTGGCAGCCAAGGGGCGGCGGCTTTAGGGCCGGCCAAAGGTTCAAGGAGAGAGGCAAGGGGTTGCTTTGTTATAGAAGTGTGTCTAGAGTTAACAAGGAAGATGTAAGGTGGGACCTACTCATGGTAAGTCAATCCTCTAAATTTTTGTGTTATGATTAGAGGGTGTTAACATGGTTTGATGATAGTTTGACAACTCACTCATCTTGTCTCTGTCCTTGGTGTTTCGGCCGATTCTATATCTCCCCAAAGAGGATAGTTGTCATGCATGAAGGTTTGTTTATGTAAGGTTGTCTTGTTTCCCATTTTGGTATAATAAAAGATGGTCATGCATGAAGTCTCTTCTTTGTCTCTATTCTTCGGCCAAATGGAAGCAAGATCAAGGTTTCAATGGCAAGCAATCAAGCATTGGGAAGATGGCCTAATAAGATCAAGGCCTAATTTGGTATAATAATGGTTGTTATGATGATAGAATGATAGGGATTTGTGCTTTTGTCTATGTTTCGGACGATAGGTGTTAAGGGAAAAAAGATTCATTTTGTGCAAGTACAAGATCTCATCTAAGTGTCATCATCAATTGTCAAGTCCCTTTCGGTTAGATGGATGTTTGTTTGTTGTTGTCTTTGCCCGAGAGAGGAAAGGAAGGAAAAAAGAGTTTGTTGAAAATTTGTCATGTAGTCATTATGGTATAAGTAGGGTGTAATTTTGTTTTATCTATGAACACACACACACACACACATATATATATATATATGCTTACGCATGTATGTGTGTGTGAGAGTTGAGTTTTGTCACTAGTCAATGTTATGTCACTTTCATTGATTTTATATACATATGTGTAGGTTCATAAGTTGTTTCCCTTATTATGTATAATATTATTTTTAAATTTTGATCATACACATAAGTACTTGTAAAAATATAGTTTTTGGTTGCATAAAATATTATGTGAAAATCTATACATATGTTTGCTTTTGTTGATCCTTATGGTGGTCATGGTGTTCGGATAATGTTTATTTCCACATGATCATTCAAATAATGAGGCATACCGACACACTTATTCTAAACACATAGTGAAGTAAAACCAGTTAATTGTATGGACTCGACTAGTGAATTTGGCGAGTGTCACAATAGTAAATTAATTTTTATGCTACATCGTAACACATATTTTGTCTTAATATTAGATGTGTCAATCTCAGGAAGATCCCGGGATATAACCTAATATAAGTATACTTACATTAATAAGTATCCATTGTAACATATAGTATAAGTATACTTGTACTAATGATTTCCTTAACAGGTTATATGTGAATCAATTATCGTTAAGTATGTTTGGCTCACTAATTTAACACATGCGAATAAGCCTTCCACCCATTAAGTTTCAAAATGATGTTGAATGGAAATTTTACCCCTTTGTCCATTCACATGTGCTCATAACCCTCAGCCAAACACTCACACACCACCTCCTCCACCCCCACCAACCAGTCACGCCGAGCCAAGTAAGGCCTTTTACTGGGTCAAAGTCTCTTACCCAGCCATATCTCTTAATGGCTCAATACTTACAAACACAAAGATTGTCAAACAACCCCTTAGACCCTAACACAAAGATATCACTAATGCATATGTAACCTCCAACAATTATAACATGATTTTGTTAATGACTTGAACTTTAACTATACAAACCAATTAAATGAGGTAAAGGCTTAGTAAAGGGGTTAGCCAATTTTAGACCTGAGTATATGCCTTGTGGTTTGATGTGACCTTGGTTCCTTTGCAAGGGCAATGGCACAAGTGTTGTCACACAATATCTCGATTGGTTTCTTTATGCTAGGCACAACATTGAGATCAGTAATGAACTTCTTCATCCAGACAACATTAGATGCAACATTGTATTCTGATTCACAGGTGGATTGAGCAACCACACTTTGCTTGTAGCTCTTCCAAGTAACAGCCCCACCATTCAGAATGAAAACATATCCCGTTTGTGACCTTGAATCGTCACGATCAGTCTGAAAGCTTGTATCAGTATAACACTTAATTGACAGCTCTTCATCCAATCCTCCATATATTAAGAACATGTCCTTAGTCCTTCTTAAGTACTTAAGGATGTTCTTCACTACAGCCTAATGACTCTCTCATGGATTATGTTGATATCTACTTGTCATGCTAAGAGCATACGAGACATCAGGTCTAGTACTTAACATGGCATACATGATAGAACCAATAGCAGAAGCATAGGAACGCTTTCCATTTTCTTCTTTTCCTCTTCAGTGTTTGCACACTGCTTGCTATTAAGAATGGTTCCATGTGCCATGGGCAAGAGCCCCCTTTTTGAGTCTTGCATTGAAAAGCGACGAATGACCTTATCAATATATGTACTTTGACTCAAACCCAATAACCGCTTTGATCTATCTCTATAAATCTTAATTCCTAGAATATAAGCGGCTTCACCAAGATCTTTCATTGCGAAACATTTACCCAACCAGACTTTAACATCTTTCAGCATAGGGATATTGTTTCCAATGATTAGTATGTCATCTACATACAGTATGAGAAAAGTGATATAGCTCCTACTAGATTTCTTGTAACCATACGGTTCATCTTCGTTTTTTGATAAAACCAAACTCTTTGATTTTTTGATCAAAACAGAGATTCCAGCTCCGAGATGCTTGCTTTAATCCATAGATGGATTTATTCAGCTTGCACACCTTATTAAGATTATTTGGATCGATAAAACCTTCATGTTGAACTATATAGACATCTTCAAGTAAGTGTCCATTAAGAAACATGGTCTTAACATCCATTTGCCATATCTCGTAGTCATAATATGCAGCAATGGCAAGTAGAATTCTAATAGACTTAAACATGGCTATTGGCGAGAAAGTTTCCTCATAATCAATTCCTTAAGTTTGAGTAAAACCTTTCGCTTCAAGCCTTGCTTTGTAGGTTTGCACATTCCCATCCATGTCGATCTTCTTCTTGAAGATCCATTTGTTTCCTATAGTCCGACATTCGGTAGGAAGATCAACCAAATCCCAGACTTGGTTATCATACATGGATTGCATCTCTGCATCCATAGCTTCTTGCCATTTCTTGGATTCCAAATCCAAGATTGCAGCTTTGTAAGTAGCAGGCTCAGCTTCATCAATCATGAAGATATCGTCATACCTTCAGGTGCACGATGATCCCTAATACTTCTTCGAACACTTGGTGTTTCTATTGTTTCTTGAGTCCTCTCAGGCTCAACTTCAACAACTGGATAAGTTACTTCTGGTTATGTTGCGATATGTTAGTCTCTCATCACTGCTTATGTTATTTGACAACTTTCTATAGGTATTATTTTAGCTCTGCTTGTATGTTTATTGTTTGTTCTCAAGCTGAGGGTCTCTTTGAAAGTCTCTCTATTCCCAGTGATAGACGTAAGGTGTGCTTACATCCCACCTCCCAGACCCTATCAGTAGCTTTGCTATTTATGGGATTTACTTGGTACGATTGATTGATTTTATAGCGTAAACAATTAGTGAAGTCAGTAGAAATTTGAACTTAAATGACCCTTGCAAAAATGACTTGTGCATGAACATTTTATTTGCGTTTTACACCTTGTTCAATGACTTGACTATGTTATGTGACGATTTGTTTTGGACGTGTTCTGTTCACTCGTACATTAGACTAACTAACGGCGTATGGCACACTACATTCAAATGAATTGCACTTTTAGTATTTTTCTCCATCTCATGTACAGATGCGTTGAGACATACAATCGTCACATTCTCATGTTTCCGCTTTAGAAAGGTTGTGACAAGTATCATACCAGTAGTATAACAAACCGAATCAAACGAATACCTACCGATTGTAAACGCATAGGGAGTCCCCCTGGTTCAAAAGAAATAATATAGGTCATTTGTGATTTAAAATAAAATAAAATAAAATAGAAAATATCTATATATAATAAAAGAAAGCAATTTTAATGACATGACATTCAAGGAGGTATTCTCCACCTTGAGTGTGTCATGTGTCATGCCATATGGCAAATTAAAAAAAAAAAAAATAATAATATAAAACTTAATCTACTAAAATTAAATTGAGTTATTTTAGGAAAAAAAATTAAAAACAAATTAAATTTTTTTCTCTCTTATGTTTCCTCGCATAATTTTTAAACGTTAATATCTTTTATATACGAGATTTTTTAAAGAAAAAAATTACACCAAATTAACAAGTGTTTTATTATCTTTCCAACGAGTATCATAGTGCTATATAAAAAACGGAGAAAAAAACGACTATTTTTTGTGGGGTTTCGTTCATACAGGAAAAAACACACAAAGTGTTTAGGTTATTTATTATCATGTTTTTTGTTTTAAACCAGGTTCTTATCTACGATGTTGATTTTTAGCCCAATTGTCATGCTATCATTGGAATTGTACTCTTCTAAAGATGCATAAATATATTTCATCAAGAGAAGCTAGGAGAAAGAATCGCACAACACTGCAACACATGGTGTCACCTTATAGCAAGGTTATTTTTTTATTTATTTAATTACAAGAGTAATAATTATTAATATTAGTATTATTAAAATTGTTATATTTTTCAACCCCGGGACGCTCCCAGGATAAAAGCTAGTTGTCGGTAATAAAAGCACTCTGGCTGCCTGCGTGTAAAACCCCCAAAAAGAAGATTCAAAACCTTAAACCTCTTGCATCCGAGAATGATGCGATTACATACATGAAGTCAATCTTATGTTTCGATACGTGCAATGCTCTCTTGATTTTCTAGGGTTTCCTCATGCCGATCCTTAAAGGTTTCCGACGTTTTCACTCAAATATTCTTTCTTCCAGACAAGGTATAAGCGCTTGCTTGCTTGCTTCTCCTTTATTTATTTATTCATTTATTTATTATTATTATTATTATTATTATTCCTATATTTATGTTGTATGTTTTTACTTTTGGTCATGAATATGAATTTAGAGTGTGTTGAATATTCAGTTCAGGGTTTGATTTCTAGGTACTCTACTTCATCATCTGTGGATCTCTCTCTATAAACTTACTTTTTTGTTTTGTTTAAGGAGAAATCATTTAACATCTAGAACCATTCAATTCTATGTGGCATTAGTTTAGTTCAGTAAACAATTACTCTACTTGTACAAATCATAAGAAGAGTCCACCATATTAAACATAAAACTAACAACTGTGCTTACAAATGATAAAAAAAAAATTCTACTTGGTGATGCTCAACGTGACAATAACCTATCACTCATTGTCAACTTGATCTTGCTTGAAAGACTTTCGCTTATACATGCTTTTAAGTCCAAACATGCCATATAAATACGCTAGATCAGCAGAACGAGGTTCCACATCTTCACCCATTTTTCCATGCGAATGGCTGTTTGCTTCATCATCCTGTATTTGTATCATTGTAATGGGTCATGATTCTTGGATAAATTTTTTTTATTGGCCTGTAGTTTTGAAACCATACTTGTCGTTATGGTAATTACTTATTTTGTGAAACGGCCTTTCTTTTTTTTCTTTTGCATTCTGTTTGAAATTTGTGATGTTTGAATGTTGACACATGCCAGCTGCTACTGAGATATCCAATTTGGTGTCTGGATCAAACGTTGAGCAGTCTGGAAGGGCTTCTGCTGCTTCCTTAACTTCTAACAGACCAATCAGGAAAAGGATAAACATTGCCGAGCGGAGACAGAGGCTGGAATCCTTTGTCAACAAGTATGTATTTTTTGACTTACCATATGTGTGTATGTATACACTGTGACATCCTTGTATTCTGCTTTAGAGATTGACACTCTATTAACCCTACCTTCTCTAATTGAATGCTGGTATCAACGCTTTCTTTGTTTTGTAGTTTTTAGATCAACATTGAGATAATTTAGTTCCTGTAATATAGGATTTAATAAAGAAATGGGTCCTATCCATTATGTAATGCATTAAAATGGTAAATATGATGAAAAATTCACAATCTATAAATAAAAAGCAGGACCAGATACAATACCAAGGGACTCACACTTAGTGCTTGTGAATGAAGTGAGGGATTCTTTTTGGTCCAGTGACATAGGAGGAAGGTTAAAATATAGAATGAATATTCCTCTTGATGGTCTTAATTGGTTGTGTAGGATGAGATGGATTTTTTTAATGGTAGCTGTCATATGGATAATGTCTAATGGCAGTAGTTTGTATTTTTTATTTTTATATTTGAGATGGGAATTATGGCAAAATTTAGAAAAGCAATTGTTATTTAAGTTATAGGACTCTATTATCGTGTTTGTTTTTTTTCATGTAAGGAGCTAGTTAGTAGGGTGAATTCAAATTGTTTCATCCTAAGCAAAAGTTATCATATATATTCGGTGTGTAATATGTAGAGATTGAATTTGAGGCTTGCATTTTTGTAAGAATGTTGAATTTTGATGGAGTATCTCCGAGATTAGGTTATTGATATGCCTCTGTCTTTATCAGGACTTCCCACTTTACAACCTCTACTTGTGCACTCTTGAGAGTGTTGGTATGTAATTTATATAAGATTAAGTTGTTTGTGGGGTCATATTGACAGAAAATTTGTAACAATGTCTAATTCTTCAGCTGGATACTTCACATATCTGTTTTACATAATTATATGTATAGACGTTTGGCTTCCTAAATTCCATTCTTGTCTTTCCACAACTTGTCGTATTTGGTTTTATCAAATTTTGAGATTAGTATATTTTCTTGTACATTATCAAGTCCTTATATTGTTAAGTTCCTGACTTTTACTATGCATAATCTTTGGAGACATAAATGCTGCAAATCTTTTTTTATATAACAAATTATGTATGTAGTCAAAAGCGCCAGCTGGGCATGTGCCTAGGTGAGGCTAGGCACTGCCTAGCCGCCTCGCGGCCTCGAACATACGCAATGCACTCCACTTCCATCAGGAGCATGTGAGGCGAGCGCTTCGGTCCAGGCGAGGCGAGGAAAGGCGATCGCGTGGTCTCTGCTTCTTTCTTTTTCATTTTATCCAGTCTACCGATTTCTGCTTCTCCCCTTCTCTTTTCTTTTCTTTGACGCTGATGGCATTTAAAGCGAGTCTTAGGCTTTCTTCTTCTTCTTCTTCTTTTTTTTTGTCTTAGGATTTTTTTTCTTGTTTGTGCTTTTACATGATCAGGTTAATCCAACAAATTCATTATTATTATAGTTTTTTTAATCGAATGTTTCTAAAAGGTTCCTATAATTGATATTAGTCTGATCATTTTAATTAGGGATTGTGTTAAGTTTGTATTATATTTTCGGAGTATATTAGTTTTGATATTAATCGAATAATTTTAATTTCCCGGTATCAAAAAGCTGGGACTTTGTCCTACGCAAGCTTGATGGTCCTAGATCACGCTGATTTTCATTTGAAGGACCGGCTAAGGATCAGAGCGGTAAAAATCTGGTTCAAACTGCAGGTCCAATTTTGAAACTTTTTTTCCCAAACCTATTCAAATGGCTATCTTGGCTTTTTTCAGCTTGTCCTAAAAAAAACTTTTTTTAACATGCCAATTGCCAAGTGAAGTGACATATTTGCCCTTCCCAACAACTTTATATAACGGCTAGTATTAGGGGGCATCTTTGGAATTTGATTTTTATAAAAAAACGGTTTTAGGTACAGAGCTATGAATCTGGGAAAGTTTCCTTCTCCTACAACTGCAAAAAAAGAAGTTGGTGGTGGTTACTATTCAGTTAAAAAAATGCTTCAGGAGATGGAATATAATTTTAAAATGTCTTCTGTGGAGAAAGGCCCTACCACAGAAAACCTAAACCATGTGGAGAAAGGCCTCAACATGGAGAACATAAATCAGATTAAAGATGATGATTTTCTAAGCCAGGAAATAGCAATGGCATCATCTGCAAGTCAAGAGAAGTCAAACACCGACAGTGGAAACAACAATATTACGAGTGTAAGCATCTCCTGTAAGCTCTTATGCTATTAAATTTAGGGGTGGCAAGATGGGTAGGTCGGGCAAGTTGGGTAATGGTCCAAAAGGGGTCGGTAACAAGTTTTTTTTTTTATTACATCTCAAGTGCATTGTTTGCATATATGCATATACTACTAGTGTATAGAATATATAGATAATTAAATTTACTTGTGTTTGTAGGATGATACTCAAAAATTGCAACTGAAAGTGATGAGAAGCCAGAGCAGAATCCAAGAGATGATAATTTCGCCCTTAAGGATCCAGAGCCACAAGTCGAAAAACAACCTGACGGGATAAGAAACGTAATGAGGTAACCATATTTTTTGCAAAGTTAAAAGTTGGTATGTTATTGTCTATGATTGGGTTTTCAAAATTCTTATGGTTTATAAGCATATATTTTGTGCAAGTAAACGCCTTATATTTTATTTGAGATGGAAAATTGGTGAGGTTGAATGGTTTTATTTCTCCCAAGTGTTGGACACAAGAAGTTTTTGTATATTTGTGGCTTTGTGCTTTGTTGGATTTTTTCTTTCTTTTTTTTCAATTAAGTGGTGGCTTGATATAAGTTTGTGCCTTAATTGGGAATAACAGGATTATTAGTAATGGTAGTAATAATTATTATCACCATCACTATTGTTATCATCATTGTTATTGTCATTATTGATACTTGATAGTCTAATGGGCTGGCCTTGGGATCATAGTAATTGGTTATAATAAAATGTGAGTAAATAGTAAATACAAACATTAGGTGTGAGTTTGGGTTCAGGTGTGAAAGAAGTGCTTTGTATGGACCCCGTTGGCAAGCTGTATAATACCATACTTACTAGGACATAACATATGAGTAACCATAGATGGAGTTGGTGACATGTAGAATACATGTACTATATGCATGCAATCATATTTGTTAGAGATTCTATTATATAATATAAGTGTGGCTAGGGGTTTATAACCAAAATCAACTCGATTTTAAGTAAATGGATCAAACTTGTCATTGCTACCTCATATCCTCTTAAGTTTCTTCTAAATCATAGAATCTAGACTCAAAATCCATCATCTACATGGTTATGTAGTTAAGAGTTTGGAGGTGAGGTATCAAATCCATCCAATTTTGTAGGATCAAAATTAATTAGGTTATACATACTTCAGGCAGGTAGATTCTGCGATGTTTGTTTCACTTCCTTTCTCTTCTATGTATGTTTTAGGGCAGGAAATTATAGCTTGGTTTATATTATTCTGCAGATAAAAGACATTTATAAATAATAGTAATTAATAAGTGGATGAATTGTAGGGACAAGGGAGAAGAAGACAATGAGTTGAGAGAGAAAGCATCATTATGGGGAAATTTGAAGTCCATGGCAAATGAATTTATTAACATGTGGAAGAAATGATGATCCAAAGTTAGTTAAAGGAATATACAAGTAGTCAAAGGCATCAACTTCACCTTTACTGCTTGTTTGGTAGTGAGTTAGATATATTATAACATTTCAAACACTTGACCCTTTTGTTAGCATCATCATCAATATATCTAAAATATTCTTTTTGGGCGTGTGACCATATTCAAAATTATTGCATATTGCTGCCAAAAACGTTACCAACGTTTAGAAGGAATGCTGGCTACTCTTTCATCAACAACTTTTCTTTTTGTCGATTTTATTTATTTATTTTTTTATATATTTGAAGACGTGAATTTAAACAATAATCCCTTCCCTTGTGGCTGGATGACAAACGGTTGCATGTTGTCCTTGAGGTCGTGTGTTTTGCGTGACTCTCATTCTTTGTTTAAAACATAAGTTTTCTCGTGAAAAAGTAAGGCTAAAATGATTGTACTTTCAATGTTTTAGTGAACTAAATTAAATCATTGAAAGTACAACCATTTTAGCCTTAAAAGTTTGATTGGATGTTTTTTGTGTGAATAACATCAAGAAAAATTCTCCATTAAAAAGTTTATTTACATTCTACAATATAACATGGGTTTGAGAAACTTAGAAAATCAATAATAAAACCAAACATGATATAATGGATGATAGAGGTGTGTACAAAAAACTTGTTTTGAAAAAAAAAAACCCGGAGCAATTTGAAAAAAAAAACCCTAATTTTACGATGCTTGAACCGTCGGGTTGTGGGCCGGTTGCCTAAACCCCACTAAAACCGGTTTAAAACCATTTTTTTCATTTGAAAAAACGATTTTTTTTTATTATAAAAAACGGGTTTTTTTTTAGAAAAACCGATTTGAAGCCCAACTCAAACCAATTTGTAGTAGTTCAGATCATCGGTTCTTCAAACTGGTTTGAAATCCGGACTAGTTTTTAAAATAACCTGGTTTGTACACCTTTACCAAATATACTACAAGTACATATAGTTTAGGCCTAGTCTATACACCCCTAAAATCTATTTGAACACCTCTTCCCCAATTTCTTTTCTCCTCTCCTCTCTCTTATTTCTGAACACACAGTGTTATCATGGCCGGCCTTGAGGGGGTGCGGGGAGGACCCCCGGCCCGGGCCCAATTTCTAAAGGGGCACTTTAAGCGGCGATGAGTGTTTTTTTTCTAAGTATTTTCTTTCTGTTTTCGACTAAAAAAGATCTCATCTTGAACATCACTGTTTATAAACGCAAAAAGGTGAAGAGTAGATAAGGAAGAAGATGAGTCATACATGATAAACTATATTGGAAGGATACGACATAATTGAAAAAAAGTTGAAAGTGTTACTTGAGATTTGTGTTGTGGTACTGTAATTGTGCAGCCTTTGCAGTAAATTTAATACAGAGTACTACTACAAAACAATAATTATCTCACGCTTTTGCACATGATGCAAGTCAAACTCATTTTATTAAAAACTTTTGAAGTCTAGACATAAAATAATGGTCCTTTAAATTATTATGGAATTTTAAGAAATGGTGGTTTTTTATGAGCCAATTAGCCAAACATAGTAATTTTTATAATTATTATGACACTTTCAGTTTTATATCCGGTTCGACCGGTCTGACTAGGGAACCACTAAGGAAACCATTTCAACGTCCGTTTCAGTTATGAAAACATTGCTTAAAAGACCTAAGACTAAGAAAAGACCTAAGACTAAGGGGCACATATTTCGCGGCTCGGCCCGAGCACCTGAATTTTTAGGCCCGCCCTGAGTGTTATGATGAGTTAATATATTGTAATCAAGCAGGTGGCAAGAGAAAGCAAAGCAGACGTTGTAGTAATAATCAAAACTATATAGCAAGTACAACATTATTACTAAAGTTATATATTAAATAAGTTATAATTTTTTAATTATTATATTAATTAATAAAACAAATATATTCTTGATCACTCCTTCATGTGCTACAAATTAAGGTGCTACAAAGAAAAATCTAATTTTTTTTATTAGTTTACACCAACTTAAAATAGATATAATAATGCATGATAAAGGTATGTGTTATAATGTAATGCTCATTGGATTGTTATTCCTTTTAAATGTCTTCTATTTTTATTATTATTTTAATTAAATGTTATTATCATAGGTGTAATACATCTATATATATATATAAAAAGAAAAGGTATATGCTGACGTGGCGTGCAATGGAGGCCTCAACCTCTCCTTGAAAGTGCCACGTGGCATGATAATTGAAAGATTTTAGTGTTTTTTGAACTATTTCCTTTTTTAATTAAAAAAAAAGATAAACATAAAACCCTAAATTAAATTGAGTTATTTTAGGAAAAAAAGAATTTAAAAATAAATTTAAAATTTTCTCTCTCATATTTCCTCCCATAATTTTTAAACGTTTATATCTTTTATATACGGGATTTTTTTAAAGAAAAAATTACACCAAATTAACGAGCGTTTTTATTATCTTTCCAACGAGTACCATAGTCCTATATAAAAAACGGAGAAAAATCGACTATTTTTTTGTGGGGTTTCGTTCATACAGTAAAAAAACACACAAAGTGTTCATGTTATTCATTAATTATTTTTTTTCTTTTAAACCAGGTTCTTATCTACGATGTTGAAAATCAGCCCAATCGCCATGTTATCATTGGAATTTTACTAGGTATACTTCATCAAGAGAAGTTAGGAGAAAGACTCGCGTAACACTGCAACACATGATGTCACCTTATAGCAAGGTTATTTTTTTATTTATTTAATTACAATAGTAATAATTATTACTATTAGTATTATTAGAATGGTTATATTTTTCAACCCCGGGACGCTCTCGGAAAGAATTGATAGTTGCTGACGTGGCGTTCAATGGTGGCCTCAACCATCTCTTGATTATGCCATGTGGCATAATGAGATGCAATGATTACAACTTTTTACTTAAGTGTTTGTTTAGTTGATTAGGTTAGGAATTATAAGAGCCATTAAAATGTGAGAAATTAGAGAGATGTGATGAGTTTTTTAATAGTTGCAGCTTACATAAGTGATTCTTTAGATGATTATTGATTATGTTTTAGATTAGGGAATATGAGTTATTACTGATTAGAATACTATGAACATGCAATGATTGAGAGATTTTGTGGTTAGTTAACTTGAGCCATTTGCAATAGGTTATCACGTAAAGTTAGTTTTTTCAACCCCGGGACCCTCCCGGGGTAATTAGCTAGTAAAATATAAAATAGATGATTTAAAACCTATTTATACGCGACAATGTAAGGCCATAAAAAATTAACACAATGCAAAGTCATAGACGCAATATAAATTTATCAATGGCCACTTAAATGGATTGTTAGGGGGACGGGGGCGCTTCACTAGGTTTTTTTTAACTTCACTGATTTCTACCAATCCTACACTGTCACATCACTTCATTGATTCACTTCACTGAAACAGTTTTTTTTTGGAGGTAGCACTCCACTGGAAATAAAATAGAGAAAAAGACAAAAGGGGAGAGAGAAACTCACGGGTACCAGCCCGTTAACTACAACCAGATTTTGGTTCACATGACCACTACCAGCAGGGATGGTGACGATGTTACCGTGCTAGTAGTGAGGTACCCGTGACCAATTCTGGTAGCGCCCCGTCCCCTTACTCCTTACATTTGAAGACTTTTAGCAGACATCCGTGCCGTATGAAGACGAAAATAACCAAGTCCCATATCAGAAGGTGTGGTAGAAATAAAATCAAAGCGTAATAAATCCAAAATCAATAGAATAGAATAGAAAGAATGGTAGTCTAGTCGTAAGTTACACTCGCCCAAATATATCTATACTCTTAATAAAACAAAGTCAATTAGGACACTTGGCACTCCCTCATTTCACCTCAGTTTCTCTCTCTTCCCATATTGTGCCATGTGTCCTAACCTTAGAATTTATAAAATTTTCTTTTTTTTTAAATTGAAAAATCTATACATTAAAAAGAAATGGTCAACATCCGTCAACCATTAATCACTTTCCTAAACTCAATTTAAATTCAAATTAAATGAGGTCAAAGTTTGATCTTCTAAATTCAAATTTCAAAGTAAGTATTAATATTTTTTTTAAATCATACGAAAATTATTAATTACTTTGGTCAAAATAGGTCAAGGTGTTTAATAACTTTCCTAAACAATATAATCCAGATTTTTATTTTTTTTTAAATAAAAAACATTTAATGACTATTCTAATTAATCAAAGACTTCTTTTGTACGCTTCTCTTTCATTCTTCTATATCTATATTCTTTCTCATTCTCATTCACTGCCTCAAACATTCGTTCCACCACAACATAAACATTGCCACCGATTATTCTCCATCGTCTCCTCTCCTTCTTCTTCAAGGTATCATCTTTCCATTCTCCTAAAAATTTCTTTTACGAATTGTGTTGTTTGTTTCAATGATATTTTATGATTAATATATCTCTTATGTTATTTAATCTTATACATGAAAATTCCATTTGAAAACTGACGCTGCAAAATCATGTAGAGTTTGAGGTTCTTTTTGTTTATTAGTTTTGATGCGTTGTATTATTTATAAGTATTTGGTTGTTGCATATAGACAATGTATTCGATTTTGTTCACAGGGAGAAAACTTACAAATTGAGGTTAGTTACAAACATGTAAAATGTATGGTTTTATTTTATAATATTCCTATTTTTATGTAATTTTTTTTTTATCTTTTGCTACAAAATGTTATGGTTCTAGATCACTAATCTTCTATGGCATGGATAGGTGGCTCGATATTGATAACATATCATACGAGTTAACAATACTAATATTGTCTCATTTTAATCACAATACTAATACAGAATCCATACGCCTCAAGTTTCTCTTCTTGATTGGTTTTTTTTTTGGAGGTTTTTTTTTGATACGTAATCAGGTATGATTTATGGTTTTTGAAGTATTTTGATTCAATATTAGGGTTTACGAATCAGTTTATGAATGTTCTTTGTTTTTTCGATTCAATATAGTGTTATATTTGTGATTCGTTTTTTTGAAATCGAACTATAAACACGTAGGGTTTGGAATCAATCTTCTATTGTTTGAAGCTGTTCGAAAAGATGGGCTGGAGAAACAATTCCTCATTTCTTCACTTCCCTGCTCATTTAAAGGTTTGTATTATTATTGTATTTGAAATATAGTAGTCAACTTTTAAAACTGAGACTTTTTTATACATATTCGCTTCACATTTATATAATTTGGTTATTATGTTTTTTTATTATCACTTATTAATAAAAAGTTAAATTTTCTCACACAGCCGTGTAGCTATAACTTATGATGGTTCTGATTTGTTGGTTTGATCTATAAAATGAGCAGCGAAGCACAAGTAATTTATTTCATATGTTTTATATTTTTATAAACCCTAGGTTTACAAAATAATAAGAAATGTTCATTGTTTTATTTTTAAAATAATTTGACTACAATTAGCTGTAATTTTAAAATATCCTTACAAAGTTTGACTACAATTATCTTTATTTTTTGAAAAAAAACGAGATTTGGAATGAAAAGACAAGTGTTATGATTGTTTATTGATTAAATTAGTTGTAGTATTAAAAAAAACTTGCCTTAAAAAAGTTTGACAATGATTTGAAATAAAATTATTTTAAAAAAAATCAAGATTTTGAAAATAAAGGAAACTGTTAGGATTTAAAATTTTGACTACAATTTGTTGTAGATTTATTCTAAATTAATATATTCCTAAATTACATTGGTTTACAAAGAACATCAAACCAAAGCATTAAAATCGTACAAAAAAAAATCCACACCTATATAAATCCAGTATTTATGATTCAAAACAATCCTAATTATCAAAACTAGCTTAATTAGCGTAGAAACTCATTGTGTTTTTTTTTCCTCCTCATCATATTCACTGTTTTCGTATGATTTAATCTAAATTCGGTTTTCAATATTATGTTATGCAGAAATAAGATTGTGAAACGGTTGGATAATAGGTTTTGATCTTCAATATCGGTTGATTAGACATGGATAGTGTTTGCGGGGTTTGGATTGGTCTGGTTTGTGATTACTAAGTTTTGTTGCCACATTTGGTGTAATAGATTGATTATTTAAATTTACTATATTTGAATTTTAAAAAATCACGAGGTCAACTTAATTGATTAACAGTAATAATTTAATAATCAGTTTTTTTTTGTATTTTTGAAATAAACGAGAATGAGAAAGGAAACTGACGTAAATTAGGAACTCATTAAATTTCCTTATTACATTCAAATTACTCATTTCCTAAATTTAGTGTAATTTATATTGGTAATCGATTAAATTTCGAATCTTGAATTTCAAAATTCAAATTTAATTCAAAATATTTAATTTCGAATTATATAAAAATTTCAAATTTTGAGTTTTGGTTAATAATGGTAAGAAATCTACACATACTAATTATCCTTTTATTTACACACATTTAATATGATTCAAAATTCCTACATAAGTTGTGTCAACTCTTATTAATACATCAATTGATCCTTTATTTGCCCCTTATATCATAATATTAGTTTAGCTTATATTCGTAATCAGTAAATTTAATGAATTAATCAATTTCGAATTAAAATTCGAAACATTTAAATCGAATTTTTAATGATTTGAGTAATTGTAACAAAACAATCTACTATTACCTTTAAAATAGAGATATACTAATTAGATATTTCCTAATATATTTAAATTTAACAAATAATAGTTTTTAGTTATAAATTTCTCAAATTAGTTACAAGTTAAAATTCAAATTTTGAATACAAGAATTTGAATTGATAAATTTCAGTCCCAAATAATTGTTAATTGTTGAACCGCGTGTTCACACGGGGCAATATTTTTTTATGATATGGTTACATTTTTTCTATAATCATTAACACTAACGAATTTATATGTTCATCAGGACTTAGGTAAAGCTTTCGTGAAGGTATGCCGCAATGAATTTTCCTGATGTTAGCAATATAGAGTTGTTTTTTAGTGTTTTTGGAAACTACTTATCAAATTATTTATGAGCAAAATATATTTTCAATCAAACAACAATTTTACATCTTTGCATGTTTTTATAGTTGATATCAACATATATGGCCTAGAGGAGAAACCAAAAGGAAAAAATGTTTATGGGAATACTTAACAAACAGAAGCTCACAAGTAATTTTAATGCGCTTAAAGTTTAGTTAAGATTTATCTTAGACTTATCAACATGTGCTCTTAATATAAATGTGTTTGTTTTGATAATAAATGTCTGTATTTGTAGGTAAACTGAATGAGATGAATGTCAAAAAGGAGAAAGCGCGAGTGAAAACCACTTGGCAAAGAGATGAATGTGGTGTATAAGGAAATTTTTCAGCGATATTTGAATAAAATGTGTATTTTGTTGCTTTTAAAATTGTAATAAAATTTTTCTACTGTATTGTCTTTTTCTTATACGTTATACTACTCTAAATAATCGTACATTGTTAAACTG